>ML850359.1:0-18493 GCA_009831015.1 Picea engelmannii
ATTAATCTCAAGTGAGGTGAGAAGTAATATCAACTCTCAATCTTTTTGGAGATTAGGGTTAGTCCATAACTCAATCTTAGAAAAGAAAGGATAGGGTGAAGGAGAAGACTTTTACACAAAGATAGCAAAGAAGGACTTTTGTTAGTGTGAGAGTCATTTGAGAGTGTAGAAAGAAATAACTTTTTTTGACAGATTGTATGAGTGAGGAGATATCATTGATTGGGTAAAGAGTAGTTCATCCAATTGTTGATGGGTAGAGGGTTGGATCACTAAGGAATGTGATTCAAGATCTTGGGTAGGTGGAGAAGAAATTCCATCTAGAGGTCATACAAGTCAAGGAGAAGAGAGAGTAGAGGTTGTTGGAAGTGGGTTTCAACTGATTGAAGCCAGATGAAAGGGTAGCGTTGTATGAAGTTTTCCATACAATATTTTTGGTTGTGTATGTAGGTCACAGTGGAGAGAAGCATGTATATGAGGGTGTGCAGAAGCAAAGGCATGTACACCTTGAAAAGCATACATGTGTGGGTCATACAGAAGATTAGATTTTTTTGGGTTTGTTTGTAGTTGTATTTCTCTTAGTGAGCCATTATCCCAGTTACAGGAACCCTGATTTGATCATAATAAAAGCATCTAAGTATTGGTTTTCCCTTAGGGTTTTTACAAAACAATATTTTTCTTGTGTGTGAGATTTTGATTTCCTTATCTTTGCTTCTGCTATAATGTTTAGTTGAATACATAGCTATGAGTTTATTCAATAAGTGATTTATTTGTAATTAACTGTCAGGTGTCGGGTTGAGGGGTAAAATCAACATGGTATCAGAGTGCGTTCTCTGAGAGGAAGAGAGACACAAGATCCACAATAGTTGGATGAATATCTATCAGATACGTGAAGAGATCTTGTCATATCTATAACCAACAAGAAGAAATCGACGGACTAATTTCAAAGAAACAACAATACTGAGAAAAAAATGGGGTTTTGCAGTTTTACAGAGTTGTATGCACGTTACAGAAGGAACATGCGCGTACATGAATGTAAGTATTTGGACATACACATTTATACATGGGGTACAATAAGCACATGCATGTACATATTCAAGTCTCATTAAGGGAGGTCATGCACATATGTGGGTTTGAGTGGTGACAGTGATCTAGATTTATAAATGGAACGAAATGAAATACGTATGTATAGAAAATAAAATCACAAAGATATAAGATAACTTGACTTCTATTAATAATGAGAGCTTGTTGAAACTGTAAACATGCAGACTAAAACAAACTTGCTTGAATGGTGGTAGCTTATCTCTGAGAATATATGTGATGGCTATACTCATTCATAAGAATATGAGTACAATGAGGTTCCAATGGCCTTTTTAACATTAAACATAAATGATAAAACCCCAAACATAAAAAACCCTAACCCCGAGAGATGAAACACAAAAAGGTTTGTGGGCCTTGATGGGGGTAGGTTATACGTCAACTTCCCAAGCACACAAATTTTTCATACAATCTACATTTGGGGCACTCGATACACCGTTGGAAAGGTATAACCAAGGAGTAGATATTCTGTTATACCTAGCATCTGCATCTACTTACATGTTAGGCATTGTCAATCCCCAAAAACGTCATTTAGGGCCTCAAAATGGCCCCAAAAGTTTGGGACCCAAAAAAATGTAAAAAAAAAATGGCAATGGAAACTACTCTTTGAGCCATTGGAATAGGTGGGTGGCCAATGATATCCACCTATATTAGTAATCCCCACTTAGGAAGAAATGGTATCCATTGTCTTGAACGCTCACATCAGATGGGGAAACATTTTTTGAACTTGGCCTCGGGTGAGACACTTGCCTTGGTGCAGGAGCTTCCCTACTCTCATAACCCAATAAATTTGGATCCTCTGTTGGTGAGTGACCTTAATATGAGTGTCCCTAATATGATCAATGGATTCTTTTTCTATGTAGTTAGGGTTGAGCTATGTCAGTTTCAACTGCTCTGCGATCTCCGATGTGTCCAATAATGGTGGGAAGTATGGTCAAAGGAGGTCCAAATTGAACACTCGGTGTAGGCCCAGGAAGGGGGGAATACTTAGCTCAAAATCATTGTCACCCACAAACTTGGTGATGGTGTAAGGTCCATAACAAAGTGAACGAAGCTTCTGATGGGGTCTTGTAAGGCGCTCTTTCCACAAATGCAACCAGACCTTGTCTCCCACTTGAAACTTGTTCAACACCTGGTGTTAATCATGGATTTGTTTGTACTAAGCATTGAATTTATGTAAAATATCATGGACCTATTTCCAGATGTGCTGAATTTGTTCAATAAACTCAATAGCTTTGTCGACCTCGGATTGAACATGGGATGATTCGTCGTGTGTGGATGCAAGGGGTTGCACAACATCAATGGGACTCAATGGGTGAAATCCCAACCCCACTTGAAAGGGACTGTGGCAGGTCGAGCTATGAAGGGCTTTGTTGTAGTTTTGTTGAAAATAGGGGAGAATATCATCCCATATGCGTAGATGTTTAGATTTGTACATGCGCGAGATATGCATGATAATTCTGTTGATGACCTCTGTATGGCCATCAATTTAGGGGTGGAAGGCGATGGATTTGGTGAGCTTGGTGTCCAATAATGACTAAAGGTTCAACCATAATGTGCTTAGGAACCTGTTGTCTCAATATGATATGATAGTTTGTGGTATCCCAAAGTGCACCCACACTCATTCCAATAATATATTGGTAGTGACCTCCACTATGATATTCTTCTTGTAGGCTGTTAGGATGGTCATCTTAGAAAACTTATCAACCACCAAAAAAACATAGTAATTTCTCTTCTTGGTGGAAGGAAGGCTCCGCATGTACTCCATCAATATGGATTCCCATGGCCTGTCAAGAGTAGGAAGAGGGGTGAACATTCCTTTCTTCTTCGTGGATGGTTTGGAAATGGCACAGGTAGTGTAGGACCTGATATACTTGTTGGCGTCTTTTGTATAGTTTCAGAAAATATAAATTCTTATGTATTACTACCACTGTATTTTCCATGTCAATTTTTTCTTCCAGCCGACAGCAGTGAGCTTCACAAATCATCTTTGAACCCTCGCTTGAAGGAACACAGAGATGGCTAAGATGACATAACAAACCATCCTAAAGATGAAATTCAGTGAAATTCATGTATGTTCCCAACATCTAATAAGTGGTAGCAAAGTCAAGATATATCTTATATATTTGTGGCTTCTTGGATGCCTCATGGCCATAGGAATGGAGCACCATGGTTAAGTTTGCAAATGGAGGTCGACTGAGGTAGTCAACGACATGATTGGTGCTCCCTGCCTTATATTTGATGTTGATATGGAACTGATATAAGTATGTGTACCACTTTTGATGGTGGTCATTCTACAATTTTCCTTTTGTCTACATGAAGTACATAGGCTTCTAATAAGTGTGGATGAATGTCTCATTCCCAAGAATGTAGTGCTTCCATTTTCAGTAGGCTTGTACAATGAAATACATTTCCTTTTCATAGGTGGGGTACTTACGAACAATATTTGATAGTGTCTCACTATGATATGGCACTGGATGACTGTGATGAGTGATAACTGTGCCCACAACATAGTCTGAGGCATCAATCTCAATATCAAAAGGTTGTTGTAGATCAAGTAAGGAGATTATTGGAGTTGAGCACAAGTGATTTTTCATATATTTGAATGCTTGTTGTTGGGCCTTCTCCCACACAAACATTGTCTTTCCACCACTCTTGGTCACTTGGATGAGGGCCCATGCAATATGGGATAATCCAAACATGAATCTAAGATAGAAGTTGGCAAGTACTAAGAAAATTAAAAGCTCATTTAGTGTGGTCAAGGTTAGCCAATCATGAATGACTTGGATCTTGGCTAGATCCACATGCACACCATGCTCATCAACAATGTATCCTAGGTATTGGACCATGTTCATGCCGAAGGAGAATTTTTCAAAGTTAGCATATATCTTGTGTTTTCGCAAAGTGTGAAGGACCTGTTGAATATTCTTCAAGGGTACTACAAAATTATTCTTGAAGATGAGGATATCATCTAGATATACTACCACAAAATAATTGGTGAAAGGCTACAATATATCATCCATAAATCTCATGAAATTTGTTGGAGGATTTTTCAAACCAAAGGGCATGACTAGCCACTAAAATAGACCTTCTTTGGACTTGAAAGAAGTCTTCCATACATCAATATTTTCTATTGGGACCTAGTGGTAGCCAGACTTCAGGTCAATTTTACTGAAAAACTTGTCTCCCTTGAGTTGTTCAAGAAGGTATTATATTCAATAAATTGGGTATTAGTTCATGATTGCAATTTTGTTTAGTACCATGTAATAAATACATATTCACCAAGTCCCATAATTCTTCTGCACGAGTACAATTGGGCTCCTGCAGGGTGAGGATATGGGTCAAATGTGCCCCTTTTGAAGAAACTCTTGGATTTGTCGCTTGATTTCCTCATTTTCCATTAAAGAGCGGTGATATACTAGCCCATTGGGTAGAGATGCACCGAGGGTTAAATCAATTGAATGCTTGAACTTAGAGTGATTTGACTGCAAAAGAATAATGCCTAGCACATCTTGAAAAGGATTTTATGTTTGGCTAGGAAGATGGATCAGATTAACTAATATTGGGATGTCAAATAAAGGACAACACTCAAACTCGTACAATATACCCCATGTATTAAAGGGAGATAAACTCAATATTATGACACTTTATATTAAAGGGTGTAAGAGTGAAGAAAAGAGAAATACATATATGAATATATCAATCCCATAGGTTTTTTAATTAATACATTCACAACACTGAAAATTCAATAATCAGATATGCTTTCCAATTATGAATTAAAATACTTGAATGAAACTTATGAAGTATAGGAAATCACATAAAATATTTATTGTTCATGAATATATAAATCATGGATCATTAATGTAGCTACATCAACAATCATTTCATTCAAATAAGGAGAAAAAAGATGTGACGAAACAACAAGACACAAATTTGATATTAAACTTGCAAAGTTTTTCAATAATGAGACATATGCATTAAGCCTTAGGTTCTAAATACAAGGATAAAAATTTAAAATAACTTTTTCAAGACCTAGAACCAAACCCTCTCCTTCCTTTCAGAAGGAAGATCCCCTTTTCTTGAAATATTTGATGCTTGCTTTTACAATTTTCAATTGTTGCGTTGATGTTTGGAAATGTGGATCTGGATGGTAATTGGCTTCCTAAGAATTATAAAACTACTTTGATAAGATAATAACTCTCTCCATAAAATCTGGGATTGATTTCTAATTTGAAATTAAAGAAAAAATTTAGCTTGGCAATCTCTTGACACCTCCTACATTAGTTGTCTCATTTACCCAAAACTATGGGATTAGTTTTAATCTTGATCGTTTGGTGGTACTTTTATGTCATTCACATGAAAAATAATACCTTCATATGTGGAACTTGTTACCGGACTTCTCTCTCAAAATAATGGATGTGATTTGGATATGATGATTATGTTTCTTAAACCTGGTTTTGTTTTTCCTTAAAATCAAGAGAAGATTGATTAGGCGCTTTTCTAGGAAACATAACTCTGCAAAAACGGTAAAACTCCATCTCAAATATCCAACCACACCTCCTAAATGGTTCCATATTTTGAGAAAGTTTCCGCTTGACACCTAATTTGGTTCAATCTGATAAAACCCCATGTCTCGTATTTTTGAAATTAGGCCCCATTTTCTCCGAACATGCGCCATAACATGACCTCTAAAGAAATTATCTACAGGAAATTTCTACGTTTTTTACCAAATGTTGACCAATATTTCGACTTGATGGTTGAGCATTAGGATGTCCAAGTAGGAGAATATCCATATTGATGTGATGCCAAACAAAACCCATTTTCCCTTTTTACAAGATGGACAACCAAAATATGTAAATCGATGAACCAATTTCATTACTGCAACTTTTGGTAGTGAATTCAAATGTTTTTGTATGGGAGGCGCTACCGGAAATTCTGAAGCAACTTCCTGTAAACCCTATTTCCTGTTGCTTTAAAATTCCTCTTCACCCAATTTAGGTAGCACTTTAATTTGTCTTTATTCTTTGTAGCCTTTACGAGCACTTAATAGACCCAATATGGATAATATCCATCGATCATATCTTTGAATGCAGTTCATACTATACAAAATTAACTATCAAATTGGAATGAGCCGTGATACATTTATTGAAACCTTTGACCTATATTTGTGATGTATAATAGTATTTGATCAATCCTCTTGAGTTCCCACATTTTCTAACTTGTTGGATTTTTAATGTGAAGACTCGACAAGTTCTCCCTTTTTTTTTTTTGGTGATGATGGACACACAAGAGCTCTCTACTCTGACATTTTCCATTGGATTACACTCTGAAACCCACCTTCTATCAACATAGACTGCGCTCACTTGTGGGAATTTTATTTTACATTATGGAAATATCCTAGATACATGAGAAAACAAAGGTGTTATATAATTTTATACCATGTAGTTTCATACATGCATAGTGCACGCTTTTGGTGAGATCTCCCAAGATTCTGTCCTTGTCATTTTGTGTGGACACTTCCTCGATGCCTTAGCTCTCAATTGTGTATACTTGGTTGATTTTAGAGGTTGACACTTAGTGTGGAATTGGATATTGGGTTGACTATCAAACCAATATTGTGATAAAAACTACAAAATTCTTTAAAATCCCGAGAGCTAATAAACCATAATTAACTCCAAATTTTAACAAAATTTCAAAACAATTTACAAAAAATAAAAAAATAAACAATTGTTAACAGTGGCTCCAACTAGGGATGGGTTCCTCCCTATAAATAACCAAAGAACTGTAGACTAGTGTCGTAATATGTCCATTCCTCTTCTTGAAAATTACAACATGTTTCAATCTACTATGAAACCATTCCTGCAAACCAAAACTACTCATGCCAGCTGAAAGAAACTGAAAACCAAACCATAAATCTGAAAAGAAAATGATAATCTGCACCAATGCTTTTCTTTCCATTGGACTATGGAGTCATTATTTTCCTACTCTACTACACACAAAATCAAACTGAAAACCCAATGCTTGGATAATGAGCTTATTTATCACACATCCTACTCTAAGCAATTGAATCCAACTCAATCATGTATAAGAAAACTTCCAATGCACCCAAGTAAACATTTGACTAATGAAATGATCATCTTTTTTTTAACTTTCATAGGAAGATTATACTCACAACTAAAAATGGGTAGCGTTCCAAAACCTGTAACACTTGAGACCTTTGAAAACAAGGACTCCATCCAAACTGCCACTGGATCTTGAAAATAATAAAAAATTTCCAATTGATTTAAAAGACCAAATCACTCTTGTGTGAAATTTGCTTCATCGATAAAATTGTGCTCCTCTTGTTTTCCTTGCAACATCTCAAGAATGTCATATGCTTGATGATAGTAAGGGGAAACAATTTTTTTTTAATATGTTGACATGCTTCTTTCTGATTGTCAAGGATGAACTGCTTCTGATAAATGTCTTGTTGATCAAACCTTTCTGGTATTATTTGTTGATCTTGAATTTCAATATCACTCTCATCATAGTCATCAAACAAAGGAGGATTGTTGGAAGGTTCAATGCATGCTGATATGGGAATATCTCCTCATTAAAAATGAACTCACTTCCTTTTTTAGACTATTGATGGAAGTGGTTTTTGAATAGCATGTGTTTCATTATTATTTAGGGAAACTAATTTGTCATTAGTATGATAAAGCTCTTCTTGAATAAAAAATTATTTAAAGGAATCCAAGATAGAAAAATGATAATGCACAATCCCAAAAGTTGATTGTATATAGTCTTTAATAAGTAGTTGACATTCACAAGGACCTAGATCAACAAAATATTCATCATGTTGATAAATCAAATCATATTCAACATAAAAACTATAAGAGGCATCTGAAAAACTATCACATGTATCTCCAACATTGATATCTTGGAGAATTCCTTCATTAGTAAACTTATTTTCCGCCTCACTGTTATAAGAAAAATCTTTTCTATGCTGAAAACTTGACTCAAATTATTCATTGCATTCCTTGCTAAGGATTTTTGAATAAAAAAAATGAGTTTGATGATAAAAGTCAATTCAATATGTTCACAACAATCTTCAAAAATAAGTTAAGTTGAGAAAATGATCTTACAATGTTTATTAAAACATGCATGAAACTCTCTTAGTGAAGAAATACTAGAAGAAGGTAGATATTGGTAGAATTGTCTTACATCACCTTCCAAGGAATAAATGAACATCTTCATGAATACAACTTTGTGGTGAGTATTCAACTTATCCATGCACTCATGAAATTTGTCGAGGTGTTGTGGAGGATGATCATCCTCATTTCCTCTAAATCTAGGAAGATAGTCTCCCCACTCATCCATATTAAGAACAACATTTGGAAAACTAGGAACAACATAAAAGCCAAATGGAGAAAACCTCACATCTATTATAGCATTCAACCGGGTATTATATGACTTTGACATTATGAACTAGTGCAGTAACTAGTGGATTCTTTAGTCATAGAGTCACCACCTGAAGTCAAGTTCTATATATAGTTCTTGTTCACCATCAAGAAATAGAACTATACTTTGTTGTACACCGAGGGAAAGATAACTCTGTGACTTCGCTCCCCCACAACGATGAAAAAATATGTTAGCACTAGAGATTTATGTTGATTGAAAAAGAACAATTCCTAGCACATATTGAAAATGATTTGACGTCTAGTTAGGATGATGGATCAGGTTAACTGATATTGGGATGTTAAATAAATGACAACACTCAAACTCATACAATATACCCCATGGATTGGAGGGAGGTAAACTCAATATTTAAACACTTTAGATCAGAGAGTGTAAGAGGAAAGACATGAGAAACACATATATGAATATGTCAATTTCACAGGCTATTTAATTAATACATTCACAACACTGGAAATTCAAGATTCAAACTTCTTTTCCAATTATGAATTAAAATACTTGGATAAAACTTATGAAGTATAGAAAATCACAAAAAAGATTTATTGTTCATAAATCTATCATTAATGTAGCTGCATCAACAATCATTTCATTCAAATAAAGAGAAAAATAATGTTATACAATAAAGAAACACAAATCTGATATTGAACTTACAAAGTTGCTTCAATAATGAGACATATGCATTAAGCCTCAAATTATGAATAAAATGACAAAACTTTAAAATTAGTTTTCGAAAACCCAGAACCAAACCCTCTTCTTCCTTTCAAAAGGAAGATCCTTTTTTCTTGAAAACTTTGATGTTTGTTTTTTTAATTTTCAATTGCTAAGTTGTTTTCTGGATATGTGGATATAGATGATAATTGGCTGCCTAATAATAATGCAACTACTTTGATAGGATAATAATCTCTCTCCATCAAATCTAGGACTGATTTATAATCTGAAATTAAAGATAAAATTTAACTTAGCAAGATATCAACACTTCTTGCATTAGTTGGTTCATTTGCCCACAAATAAGGGATTAGTTTTAATCTTGATATTTTGTTGGTAATTTTTTGTCATTCAGATGACAAATACGACTTTCATATGTGGAACTAGTTACCATACTGTTCTTTGGAAATACTGGATGTGATTTGGATATGATGATTATGTTCCTTAAATCTGATATTGCTTTACCTTAAAATCCGAAGAAGATTCATTAGCCATTTTTTCTAAGAGATAGATATCTGCGAAATCTGGAAAACTCCATCTCAAAGATCCACCAACAACTCCTAAATGATTCCATGTTTTGAGAAACTACCCTTGTGGTACCTAATTTGGTTCATTCTGAGATAAACACATGTCTTGGATTTTTGAAATTCGGCCCCATTTTCTCAAAAAATGGGTCGGAAGAGGACCTCTAAAATATTCATGCACATAATTTTTTTGCGTTTTTGACCAAATACTGACCAAGATTTCGGTTTGATGATTGAGCAATGGCTTGTCCAAATAGGATAATAACCATATAGATGTGATGTGAAACAAAACCCATATTCCCTTTTTCTAAGCTGAACACCCGAAATATGCAAATCAATGAACCAATTTCATTCCTGGAACTTTCAATAGAGAATTCAATTTTTTTTGTATGGGAGGCCCTACTGGAAATTATGAATAAAATTCTGGTAGAGCCTATTTCCTGTAGATTTAAAATTCCTCTTCGCCCATTTCAGGTAGCACTTCAATTTGTCTTCATTCTTTGTAGCCATTACAAATGAGCACTTAATAGACCCAATATGCATAAGAGCCATTGATCACATCTTTGAATGTAGTTCATACTATAAAACATTAACAATAAAATTGGAATTATCCATGATACATTTATTGCAACCTTTGACCTGCATTTGTGATGTATAATAGTATTTGATCAATCCTCATGAGTTCCCTGCACTTGTGACTTGTTGGAGCTTTAATGGTCATCGATGTGAAGACTCGACAAGTTCTCCCTTTGCCGATGATGATGGACATGCAGGAGCCCTCTACTCCGACATTTGTCATTGGATTACACCTTGACACCCACCTCGGATCAACATAGACTGCGCTCACTTGTGGGTGTTTTATTTTGCATTGTGTAAATTTCCCACATGCATGAGAAAAAAGGGTGTTAGATAATTTTATACCATGTAGTTTCATACAATACTCTATGCGTAGTGCACTCTTTTGGTGAGCTCTCCCATGAGTCTTCCCTTAGTGTTCTGTGTGGGAACTTCCTAGAGGCCTTAGCTCTTGATTATGTATACTTGGTGGATTTCGTAGGTTGACACTTAGTGTGGGAATACATTTCATTCTGCTATTCATTATCTTATGAATAGACCAATTACCAATGTTAAAGTGACTATATGGTTACTATTGCTGCTACATGAGTTTGACATCACCATTCTTCATAAAACGGGGAGAGAAAATGTTGTTGTTGATTTTCTCTCTAGGAATACAAATGAGGGTGATGATATTCCTATTTAGGATGTTTTTCCTGATGAACATTTATATGCATTATATTAAGACACCTTGGGTGATATTCCTATTTAGGATGTTTTTCCCGATGAACATTTATATGCATTATATTAAGACACCTTGGTTTTCAAATATTAAGAACTATTTGGCTATAGGAAATATTCCACACCATCTCTCACCAAAGGAATGACAAAGAGTTACTAGAATACGTGTCATGTAATCGTGGGTTCAATGCTAACTCTTTTGTATAAATCCATATCTTGTTATCCGATGTTTTGTTCATGAAGATAAAGTCTATGAAATCCTTAAATCATGTCATGATGATCCTTATGAGGGACATTTTGTAGAAAATAGGACTGTCAACAAAATATTTCACTTGGGATACTATTGTCCTACCATCTTCTGTGATGCCAAGAAGTACGTTAGAATTTGTGAGATTTTTCAAATAATGGGATGAATAGGTCAATTAGATGAGATGCCACTACAACTTCATATTTTGGTACAGCCTTTTGAAAACTAGTCTTTATACATTTTTGAGTCAATCAATCCACCATCTTAAAATAAGGTATATGTTTTTATGCATTGTTTATGTGATCAAGTGGGTTGAGGCCAAAGATATCTAGAATAAACTGATAAAGTTGTAGTTTCTTTATTATTTGAAGATATCTTTATTCAATTTGGAGTTCCACATGAAATTTTTACTGGTTAGACACAATCCACACCCAATATCATTCAATCCATCCCTAAACAGTACAATATTCAACACATAAATTCCACACCATATCATCCATAGACCAATGGACATGTTGAAGTCAACAATATAGTTTTGGATACCATCTTGACCAATACTATATAGATCCATCATCAAGATTGAGAAAGTAGGCTTCCAAAATATATTTGGGATTACCACACCAATGGACCAATACCATTGTATTCACTCATTATGAAATTGTATATGGAAAGCATGTGCTATTTCATATTGAATTTGAGATAAAGACATTGAGGAATACAATGCAAGTGGGAACAATCTTTCATAAGCCCAACAAAATAACCTTGAATGGATTAATTAACTTGATGAGAATCGTTAATATGCTTTACACAAATCCTTTATTTTACAACAAGAAAACAGATAAGTGGCATGACAAATTCATCAAAGAAAATAAATATCAAGAAGGAGACGACCTTATTATTTGATTCCATTTTCAAGACATTAAAAGACAAGTTTCGTACTAGATGTCTAAGACCTTATGAAGTGGACATAGTTTTTGAAAGTGGCTTTATTAATATTTGTAATATTGATTAGAAAAATACCCCACTCATTGATAAAGGCCATCAATTGAGGTTATGGTTATATTGAAAACCACTTTCCAAGGAGGAGTTTATCAAATATTTGATTAAGCAGTCTGAATTAGAGGTTGTGAGTAAGGTGACTTTGTCACTAGAAACTACACCTTCTTGATTTCTTTGGTTGAAAATAATAATAATAATAATTAATTCTAGTAGTGAAACCTATTTTCATGTTCTACTAGACTTTGTGATACTAGAAAACCAATTAATTTGGATGGCATCACATGGTTTGATTTATGAATTTTTTTTTTGATAGAAGTGAAATTAAACAATCTTTTTATGAAAACCAACTTGCTCGTAGAAAAAGTTTGAGAAAAGGGGAAAAGGAAAAATAGGGATGAATATTCACATGAGGTGTTGAAGGATTCAACTAGTTATGTTTTTCTAGAGAATCTAGTTCTATTTTGTTGCTATTGCAGAACCTAGTTTTGTCTTTATATAGAACCAAGTTTTGCTACAAATCTAGTTCTATTCTACAATTCCAAAATAGTTCTATCTTTCTATAGATCCATATTTGTGTTGCTACAGATCCAGTTCTTCTATGGAAATGCATTTCTATAGATCTAGTTCTTGTATGCAAATGCATTGCTACAGATCCATCTCTATCTTGCTACATATCTTATTCTAGTAAGGAAGCTCATTGCTACCAATCTATCAAGCCCTATAGTTTTTATACGATCCTTGCTACAAAGTCTAGCTATAGAACCATGCTACATATCCTTGCTATAGGACCTTGCTATAGATCCTTTATGTAGAATCATGTTGCATATCTTTGTTGTAGATCCTTACTATACATGTTATCACTTCCATCTCCATGATCACATTAAGACCATTTCATCTTCAATTTGAGTATCCATGCATGGTAAGTAAAACATGTATGCATCCTTTCCTTTATTGTGGTTTTTATATTCAATGTTACTTTTTAGTTTGTTGAGAAACTTTTGTTTATGTGAGTCCTCTTTTCCTAATAAAACAACTTTTCCAACATGAATTGAATTCCGTTACAACATGTCATACCACCTTCCATTAAAGACTATTATACTTCACATATTTTAAAATATTTTTCATGCCATTCCATTTCACTTTTTATCCATTTGACTATTTTGATCATTAGAGAAAAAATATTGTCTTTCATGTTACACTCATAACCACCACTATCTTTTCATAACCACCATTATCTTCTTTTCATGTCAAATAATATCATTTTTACTCGTACACGAAAAAATTTCTATTTTGAAATCTTTGTTAGGAAATGATAAACACTTCCACCTTAAATATAGAAGAATAGAGGACAAAAGATTTAATCAAGACACTAAATGAAAAAACATACACATAGTACAAAAATATTTTACCATGGAAACCCAAACTGGGAAAATCAACATTCCTTGAGCATTATTGTCTCTTGTTGTGTTATTCATTCAAAATAAAAGGTTACATGTGTAACATTGATCCACACCTAAGACACAATCGACATAATATCCTCTTGCTTTACACAAGAACAACCCTCTACCCAATTTGGCTTACTTCTACATAACCATAAACCTCTACTACGATTAGCATGGCCTAGGCCTTGGTAGTTGGTTACGTTAGAAATCTTAAACCTTTTATAGAGTATGTTCAACTTAAGGACTTTACTTATTTTCTTAGACATAAAGTGTTATGGAGTGCTACTCTTTCTAAAATAGAGAATGATGAGACATTGGTGAATTTATGAATAAGGAGAAGATATTTTACTCCACATAGAATATTCCAAGAGCATGAAAAGTTTCTTAAACGAGCTTAATTTCTCCCTCATATTCGTCAAACCCAACATGTAACTCTTTCCTTTTGCATTAATAAAATAACTTTCATTTAGGTAGAAGCCTTGTTGACCTCCCATAAATGATGAGAATACCTATAAACAACACGAAAACAAAGAACTTTTGGTTTATCCCATATTTAACCTTTCCATACTCAAATGTGATCATTATATCATTTTCTTAAATAAATATGGCACACAACGAATTGCATTATAGTTTCATTTTCCTCTCATATCTTTCCATACTTAAATGTGATCATTATATCACTTTCTTAAATAAATATGGTACACAATGGATCAATGGATTGCATTATAGTTTCATTTTCCTCTCATATGGTGTACATCACCAAAGTATAAATATAGTCTTGTTTGGAACCTACAAAAGAAGAAGCCTTTCTTACACCAAAGTATAAATACAGTCTTGTTTGGAACCTACAGAAGAAGCCTTTCGAGAAGGTATTGTCAAAAAGTGAGGATATATTAGGTTAGGAGAAATAGAACATAGTTTTTATAACTAGATTAATCTTCATGAAACACATTCTTTCCTATCTCCTCTAGTTGATATTCAAATGACCAAATGAAAATGAATGTGAAACACCTTCAGGTGGGGTAGACAACAAACCTTATTTTTAACCCTCTTTTAACCATCATTTTAGTTACACATTCACCCTTTCATTTTTCGTTATATACTTTTATACAAATTACCCTTTCATTTTTCGTTATATACTTTTATACAAATTTTTGATGCCTAATTCACGGATTCATAGATCAATGTAATATTCGTAATAAATTATGAAAGTTCCTTTATTTTCGATTAAATCGTAGATTAAGGTTTGTTTACTTTGTATTTGTTTATGTTGGGGTTGCTATGGAATAAGATAATTGTTGTAGAATATATTATATGTCCATGTTATGGATCACTATAGGTCCCTGATACATATAACTATAAGCTTCTTGCTAGAGATTGAATGTGTGGGGATGATGATATGGATTTGAATGATAAAAGGTATAATTTTGAATCTATGTATTGTTATCTCAATCATGTGAATATTCATTGTACCAACAATATAGTTGGAGGTGTGCAGTGTAAATTGTTAAGCTGTTACTAAGTATATACTTATGCATTTTTAGTTAGCAACTAAATTTATTCTTTCCACCATATTATATAATATATTTAGTTACATCTCAAATTAAGAAATTTAAATTTAAATTTGTTGGAGTGAAACTATGCCTTGTAATTCTATTATAAAAAGAGATATCCATTTCCGATTTGAGAGGGGAGATACAATATAGAATAGGAATGTACACCATATGATGAGGGAAGTAAAGTTACATTTTCAATGATGTATAAACACTAATAAAAACCTCTCTTGAAGTTACATTTGTGATATTTAGTTAGCTCTTTGTTCCATACAGATAGGGCCTACTATACATGTCTCAAGTTGTTTATATAGATTAGCTTCTTCATTTTGTTCACTTGAGATGAAACATTTTTCAGTACAATTGTTTCATTATCTAAAATTGGGTAGCTTAACTATGTTTCTTATCTTTGTTTTTTTAATGTTGAATGCATAAGTTGACATACTAAACACATGTGAAGTTGCTTATATAGATTATCGTTTTCATTTTGTTTATTTGAGATGAAACATTTTTCATTACAATTGTTTCATTATCGCTTAACTTTGTTCCTTATATATATATTTTTAATATTGAATGCATAAGTTGAGTGACTAAGGGATTCATTGTAACAACAATTTGTTTCTCAATCAATGTCCATGGATTATGCAGGTAAAAATATAAAGAGTGGAATAAAGTATTTTTTTATGAATGAGTGATTGCTTTGATTTTTGGAACATATAGGAATTAGGTATATTTTAGAATTTATTGTTTACCTTATAAAATTTAGGAACCAAATATAAATAAATTATCTTCATTTTGCACATATAGTGCATGGTATCGTGCAAGCTTACAGACTCTTGGTTTGGCATATTAAATGAGCAAGTAGATTATCATCCTTGAAACTATAAAAAAGGAGATTAATTCTCCTATCATAAACCATATCCTCTTGGTTGGTTACAAAAAACTGCATATTTCATCATTTGCAAGTTGTATTAGTTAAATTATTCTACATTAGTTGTGCTCATTAATGAAATGAAGTTGATGAAGTACCATTATATATATGTTAATTCATTATTGGAAGTACCTACTTGTGGGATAGGGATGCATTATTTAAGATGAGGTTGAATGAGTATATATTGGTAAATAATGGGATGTTAGGCCAAGAATTGGGTAGAAATCGTAACTCCATGTTGATGGATATTGTATTAGCTTGCAGGTTAATAAATATATAAACTTGTTACTGCTAGTATTTTATAATTGAATATGTTTCCTATTACCTATGACTCTTCATAGTTTCACTTATTTACATAGGAAACACAACCTCAACGATTACCTATCCAACATTCCCCTCCCCTTGATCCAAAGGGGTGTGTGTGAGTCAAAACATCATTCTAAACTTCTCAAAGATTTCTCTTCCAAGAGCTTTGGTGAATATATATATGCAATTTTCTCATTTGTGGAACAATGTCCTAATTGAAGAGTCTTGGCCTCTACATGATATAGAATCAAGTGATACTTTGTCTTGGTGTGCTTGGTTCGATCATGGAATATGGGATTCTTGTCCAACTTGATTTCAGAAGTATTGTCAACTAGAAGAGGAGTAGAATTTACTTATTTCTCCTGCAAATCTTCAAGTATTTTTGTAAGCCACACAATATCCTTTGTCCCTTCTACATTTTCCACATATTATGCCTCTGTTGTGGATTTTGGTGGAATTGATTATTTATGTGATATCTAGGAGACAATTGCTAGTCCAAGACTCATGAGATGGCTCAACTCCATTTTCCTTATCTCTGTCAAATTTTGAATTGAAATCATAGACCTTAGACTACCTGAATCCAAAATATTGAGTTCCTTTCAAGTATTTAACTCTTTTTGCAACATGTCAATGCCCTTCACAAGGATTTTACAGGAACATGGAAATAATCTGAACAATAAGTGAAATGTATCGTATGGTGGTAGTAATATAGATAAGACTTCCCACAAGTTGTCCATGCTTGGTTGCATCCTCAAAATCATTCTCTTCTTTTGATGTGAGTTTCAAATTTTGTTCCATTGGAGTAGAAAAAGGATTGCATGCAACCATGCCAAACTTGTTCAAAAGTTCTCCACTGTACTTCTTCTGGGGGATGAATATGTACTTTGGATTTTGTATCACTTCAATTCCCAAATAGTAGTGAAGATGTCCCAAAATTTTCATCTTGAAGCCTTTATTCAACTCTTTCTTTATGGATGCAATGTAGTTCTCATTGTTCCCTATTATGAACATATCATCTACATACACTACAAGATACATAACAATTTTTCCAACTTTCTTGACAAACAAAGTTTCATCGTCAAGATTGAAATGCTTGAAATTCAATTTCAAAAAATGCTGAATTAACTTTTCATACCATGCTTGCGGTGCTTGTTTCAATCCATATAAGGATTTGATGAGATTTCATACCTTGTGTTATTGTCCCTTGTTTCAATCCATATAAGGATTTAATGAGCTTGCATACCTTGTGTTCTTGTCCCTTCACATCAGAGCCTTATGGTTGAGACATGAACACATTCTCTTTCAAGCCTCCATTCAAGAAAGTAGTCTTTACATCCATTTGATGAATTTTCCATCCATTCTTTGCTCCATGGAAAATAGAGTTTGGATGGTAGCCCATTTTTTTGTGGGGGAAAAAATATCCTCATAATCAACACCTTCTTACTATGAAAATCATTTTTCCACGAGCCTTTTTTTGTGTTTGTCAACTCATACATCTTATCTATACTTATTCTTGAATACCCACTTGCAGTGGATTGCTTTGGTTCCAGATGGAGGATCCACCAACTTCCATGTATTGTTCTTGATGAAAACATCATATTCCTTCTGCATGGCTTCTTTCCATTGATTATGAGAAATGGCTTCTTTAAAAGAAGTCATTTCATGCCTAGTAGATAAATTCAACTCACAATCATATGAAACATCCATATCATCTACATCAAGTGAGTTTGAATGATCTGCATTACCTCCATATTCTTTTGAGGAAAATTTGGTTCATATCTTTCTGACCTCATCAAGATGAACACTTTCAAGTGTTTTTTTGAGCCATTTTGGTGGTGTTTTCTAAGATGGTCCAGGTTGCTCAACTAATTGAGATGGTGATGAGTTTTCATTAAGCCTCATATTTTCAATATTCTCTATCACATCATTGAATTGAACTT
>WSFP011367059.1:0-32024 GCA_009831015.1 Picea engelmannii
AAAAGTGGGTTTTTATAACCACTTTGGCTTTTTAATATTAATTAGCCCATTTTTATTGTAATTAACTCATTTTTGGGAGTTATTGGGCATTTTTAGAGCCTAAATTCGTGGAGGAAGTTGGAGATGGACAATTAACTCCCCCACTATTTAACCAAGGCCATTTTGAGGCCAAGGGGGCAGATTTGGAGAGCAATTTCAGAGCAGAGATGCTGAGGCAAGCCAAGTCAAAGCCAGTTTGAGGCAGGGAGACCGTTGAGGAGGAGATGTTGTCGGACGATTTCTGAGAGCTCGGGACATCCGTTTCAGGTGCCGTTTTTTGTGCATGGTTCCAGAGATCTGGGAAAACAAGACCAGATCAGTCTTGAGACCATTCGGCATTGTAAATATGTACTATTAAGCTTTCAAACAGAAATAAAGAAGCCTCCCCCACAAGAGAAAAGGCTCGGAGACGTAGGCAAAGTTGCCGAACTCCGTTATCAACCTCTGTGCATTATGGTTTGTTGTTTTTGATTGTTTTTCAGATCTGAGAATATGTTAATGGCTGTATAATTCATTTATTTTCTTGCTCTTTCGTTAAGTTTCCCAATGGTCAATTAATGCATGCAATAAAAAAAAACTCAACCATAGTCATTCGAAAAATCCTGACGGATCATATGCACAGTCTCAATAGGATTTTTATCAGACTCCTCTTCCTCCTGCATGGGAAGTGTCTTGTCTACCTCATCAAGTTCCTTGATGACTTTACTTTTATTCCCCTTTCTCTGCACATGTGTTTCATCTTTTCTTTCAACAGGCTTCTCAATGCCTTTCTCAGAGGTCTCATCTTTCCTCTCCAAAGGTCTTTTAGTACTTTTACCCTTTCCCTTATGTACAGGGGTTTCTTGTTTCCCTTCAGTAGGCTGAAAACTATGTTTACCCTTCTTCCTCTAAATAAGGGTTTCTGATTTCTCCTCCACTGGATTTTCAATTCTTTTTCCTTTCTTCTTTTGAATAGGGGTTTCTGGTAAAGACTAGTCTTTAAAAACCTCCTTAGGAATTGATGACCTTGTGAAAGGTCTTTTACCCTTGATTTCGAATACTGGAGGAGAAGAGGGAAAGAGAAAATTCTTCCATCTCTTGAATGTAGCTTTGGTAGAAGAAGGCATCTCTTCTAACCCTGGTGGAGGAGGTGGTGAAAAATCTCTGTGTGGAGAAGGACAAACTTCCTCCTCAGCTTATATGACCTGCTTGCTGATCTCTAAAACTTGAATAGGGGATCTTCCCTTTCTCTTCCTACTGGTCCTTGCTTTAGAAGTAATGGTGGGTGACAAAGGACTTGCCTTCTGTGATTGAGGAGTTGGTGCTAGATCCAACTTGAAATGAGAAGTAACAACAAAATGCTCCCACAAAATCTCTTTCTTACCCAATTCCTCATAGACCAACATTCTGATTAATCCAGAGTGGAAAACGATAGAATCCACATCCTTCGATTTGTCTTGTATCTTGTCTGACATTTTACCCATGCTCCTCAACAAGTAATAGGGAATATTCATTTGAACCTTACCAATAAAATGTAGCAACAACCTTATATGGTACTGGTACAATGTGTTAAATATCCCTTCACAAGTAAAATATCTCTGTATGATCTTCAATAATCTGTCAAATTGTTCAATCAATTAACTCCTTGGCATAATTTTTGACAAATCATTGGCTTGATATTCAGGTTTAAAGAGATATTTTGCATAGGCTGAACTCAAAACTATGGCTTTTAACCACTTTTCACCTGTAATGGGGATTCCTGTTGCAGCTGAGATAGAGGCTTTAGTCACCTCAAACTCCAAATCCCCAACCTTTTCTTTCTTGCCATCAAACTACAATGCAAACTATCTTGCTACCTCTGGATGACCTCTCTGCATGTTCTGACAGAAAGAGAGGCACCGTACTCTTTGAAAGGCCTCTCTTGCTATGGGTTCTGTATAAAAAAGATGCATGTCCATCGGTTCTGTCCTAACCACCTTGCCACCTTTTTGTGTCTTCCTTGATTGAGGAGTCTCCATGGCTCAGAATGAGGACTTTTAAAAGGCTTGAGGGATGGTAATGACCAGAAAGGATTTGAATCAGGCTTCAAATATATAAGGCTGACCCTTTTAAACAGACTGATGCTAGTAGGCCCAACTCAACTTTAGTAATTACACCCTTAGGCTTTTACAAGTACTCTAGAGTGTATATAGTGAGGGAGTAATCCAAAATTGGCCCTTTGCAATTGAGTGAAAACGCTAAACTCCAAGATGAAAGGAAACAAGGAAGGCAGAGAGGGTTTAGACAGTGCCTCTGGGTAGCACAACGCATATGCAGAGGATAGGCTATTTACATGCTTGTGATCTGAATGACTGAGATAGGAAACAATAAAATGACTTAGATGCGGGCAATGAATATATAGGTATGGAAAAGAAAGAAGATTAGGCTATCATGCAAAGATGAGCCCCTTATGACTGTGCAAACTTGGCCAACCAAAACCCGAGCGCAAATTTATTGTGAAAATTAATATGCAGAGGGGGGGGGAACATGGGATACGTGTGGAGTAGACACCTGTTGGAATATTCAATGAAATCGTAGGATGATATTGTGAAAACTTCGGCCCTTGAACCCACTTCAGTCTCGATCTTGGTTTCCTTTTTGTCACCTGATCAGAACTTGTGAATTTGCGCAATGCATCACTGTTGAGCCTTTCAAAAATATAAACCGTTACCGGGGCTCATAAATAAAAGATATGGTAAGAAACTTTAACTAACTGTTGTCACTGAAAACAAGGGATAGGATATCAGTCGTGGCAATCATGACTTGAGGTGGAAGTATGATGAACTAGATAGGCGCTACAGAACTGCCTGATGAGTAGGCAGTGTTTCCAATTCAAAAAATGATTAGATAGGTAAGCGAGGATGATGATGCATGCCTGTGAGTTCATGAGTGAGGAGAGAGGAGTCTCACATCATTCTAATCATGGGATAGATCGACCTAGTGACAAGTCATGAAAGGGACCAAAAAATAAGCCATGAGCTAAAATGGTTCAAGGATTAAAAACCAACTTGAGGATCAAACTAGAGCTCAAAACTTTAATCATATAAGGGGTCCTACCAAACATAAATTTTAAAGGGATGATACTTTAAAAGAAAATTTAAAATCTAAGGCATAAAAAAGGATTGAAAACAAACTAAAAGACCTAGGGCAATTTAGTGTGATAACACATGGAAAATTGAAAATATGAAGATGCAAAGGTTCTAGATTATGAGATTAAGCTCCCAGGAATGTCTACAATGCTCTGTTACATCATATCTATCCATTGTTTCAAAAGGTATATGTCTTATTTCTACGAATAGTTGGATTTTGATGTATGCATGAGAAATGGTTATGGAGATTTGAGAATTCTCCCTAGAGAGACTAGTGGTTGCATGGGATATTTTGTATAAGTCATATCTACAGAAATACAGTCTTGGTATATTTATCATTGATACTTCTTTTTGAGGCACATATTGTATTTCTTGGCATATGGCTAAGGGTTTTTGTGGTATATGGTTGAGATCTTGTATCAATTGATGTATTGAGAGGCTGAATATCATAAAGGGTTTGAAGTCTAGATCATGTGAGGTTTATTATACTTATTCATGATTACACACACTTATGGAAAATAAATAGATAGAGATATATATGAGGATGCATGCATAGGGTACAAATACAGTCTATATACAGTGACATGTTACATATCTATGTGAAATAAGTCACACAGGGTCAGAAGTTTTCAGAAGAAATAAAACCCTAGTTTTCAGAATCCATACACAGGTTGCATAACAGTTTGGTATCATAGATACACGGGCTGCATAACATATAGGGCACATAAAAATGCGTGTTGCAACACTACAAGTCATGTACCTGTTGTATTTTGTTGAAACATGTTCAGTTCAGGTACAAACTGATTACAGGGAAATTGTACATGTTAGTTGCAGGTCAGTGGTACAGATTGATACAGTTGTATAGTGGTATATCTCATAGTGATTCCATCATTCTACTTCTACTTCAGGGCAGTTGGATGGGGCAAGGATAGGTGGTTGTAGCCACCTTCCAGTTGTATCCGGAAAACATAGGGGATTGTATCCTCCTTCTGGTTGTACCTAGAGAATTGGGGAGTTGGAGATTCCCTCAGGTTGTATCCTGAGAAACTAGGGGTTTGGAGCCTCCTTCCAGTTGAAGATAGAAAAAAAAGGAAGTTGGTGCTTCCAATGAATGTAATTCTTCAATAAATACAAGAAAAAGCATCATGTGGTTTTCTCCCACTTTGGTTTTCCACCTAAAAACAATGGTGTATTGTGTATGTTTATGATTGTTCATTTGTTCATTGTTTATTTACACTGCAAATATTCTATGATAATGCTACATTGATAAGAAAAAAAAAGGATTAAATTTCTCTATTACAAATTCACCCCCCCTCTCAGTAATCCAACAACGTCTCGCCCTTCTTTCCATGACACTTCAACGATAGGACATCAGGCCACCACGTCAGATTCGAGAGATCGTCCTTCAGGGAATTTCCAAGCGCAACATTCATAAACTCCTGAAGCCCGAAGTGTTGAAGACACATGACACTCATACATCAGAACACATGGAATTCATTTCAGGATGTCACGTCACTTTGGGCCCGTACTACTATGGGAGCTATAAAAACTTTGCATCTAAAATCTTTCGAAGCCCGAAGTCTCGAAGTGCCGAGAGATTGCCACGCCACTTCGGGAAAAAATATATAACTTATCTTCATTGATATGCAACCTCTGAAAAAATATAATGCTTGGTGAAGATTTTTTTTATTTGCAGCATGTGGGAGAAATTGTGTTTTTGATACATGTTTAATGTCTTGAAATGATATTTTATGTATTGAACTTCTTGCAGCGGATTATTCATTGAGTAATTTTTTGTTTCCCTTTGCTTTATATTATTTCACTTGTCTATCATTAGTGTGCCACCAGACAAGGAGGACCCTCATCCATATCATTTTTCAAAACCAAAAATGCTCCTGTCTTGGTAAAAACAAACCTCTAACTGACCCAAAAAATCAAATTATCAAAAGAATAATCATCGCAGAACTTGAGGTGGCCTAGATTTTCCCTTTAGCAGTCAGGTGCAGACTTTAGGACCAACAGCTTCTTGTGTTTCTACTGGGGAACAGAGTAATGAAATATATTTCCATGGGAGAATGACATCGAATAGATATGACCCTTGATGGTGAACAAAGATCAGACATAGATAGACTTCCATCTTTCACCTAGTGACTCCACTGAGTAGAATTTACGAAATAAATATTGGCGGCCAGAAAAGGACTCAACAAGTCCAAATATGAACACATCAAATCCATCAAGGCTCATCCTAACCCTGAGAAGGACCCAGTACTCTCTGAGCCAGAAAAGAAACTAATAAAATCCACCTTAGCTTAGGGATATACCTCCCCCCTCAAGGGTAAAGTTGTACCCAAAGAGTCTACTTATCTTCATCATCATAAGTAGCTTGAATTTGCTAGCCCCAAGAATCAAAATTCCAAGGAACATCAAACATCTTCAACTCTTGAGTCTACTTCATCATCCAGTCTAGCATCCACCCCTTCAGCTCCCATAAATATTCAGATTCCTATTTCCCAAGCCATGGCTACAAACAGGATGAATGCCATAATTGCTACCAGATATGCATCCCTAGTTCTTCCTGTAGGCTTACATGCACTCCCAAAAACATATTACATGAAATATTTACCAATATATAGTGGGGAGGGTGATGTCACTACTGAGGAACATCTGATATCCTTTTACAACTTTGCAGACAAATTTAACATTAACTATGTATATGTGTGGATGTGGTTGTTTGTGCAGAGTCTGGATGGGGAAGTAAGGAAATGGTTTCAGGGTATTTCTCTAGCCTCCATCGCAGATATTGAGGCGTGAAATAAAGATTTCATAAAGCAATTGGGAGATAGGAGATATTATCTCAACTACATCACTGAGTTTGGGGCTCTGAAGAGAATGAACAGTGAATCTATTTTATACTTCACCAAGATATTCAATAATATGTATGGTAGAATCAAAGATGAGATTAAACCAACTGAAGCCTCTACCAAGATCACTTATGCCAATGCATTTGATGCAGATTTCTCCCTTATATTGAGGGAGAGAATATCCACCACACTGTTGTCCATGCAGGAAGAAACCATTGAGGTCGAATCCAATATCTTGGCATCAAACAAGTTAAAGACTAGATCTGATAATGACAAGAATAAGCAGAGGGAATATTCCCCTTCCTCCTCTAGCTTGGCCACATCTGATCCCAAGCTGGATGAAATGACCAAAACTTTGAAGGACCGGACATACAAAACAACTAAGCTGAAATGGGAATCTAAACAACCAAACATGGCTTTTCAAGGGGATGGAAATAGAAATCCAAATTAGTTCAGAAGGCCTAATGATGCACCTCAAATAATGCAGAGAGAAAGGATGAATGCAGATAATCAAAGGGTAGTGCCTCCTTTACAAGACGATTAGATTGAGAAGATATATGTAGAAAACGATGTTTTAGATGGTATTGTTGTACTTTTCAATGAAACAAATTATTATACTAGTCACTTAACGCAACAAGAATATGAGGTAGCACAACTGTCAAATCAATTTGATAATCAGATAGAGGAAGAGGGAGTTATTCAAGGCCAACCCTAGAAAAAATATGATTTGAGGACAAGAGGAGGGGCTGCCAAAACCACTACCTCTAATCAAAACAAAAATGTTGAAGTCCTTCCCAAGCCAAATCCAAGGAAAGATATGTCATCTAAATCTCAACAACTTGCCCCACCTAAACCTGCAGTCCCTGAGATAAAGGAAGTTGATAGGCCACCAACCTCTTTCAACCTAGAGCATGAGTTGAGAAATATCAAGATCCATGTGTCTTTTAAATAACTGATGAAGAATGAACCTTTAAAAAAATCCATCATGGAAGTTATGCAACCAACTCCTTCTATTGTATCTTATGATGTAATTAGTCTACAAAATGAGAACCCAGCCATTACTGTGGGTCCACACATTGAGGATGGGTCTGATGCTTCTCCACGATTCTATATATATTTAAATGTCCATGATAAGATCTTGCATAATTTTTTGATCGACTCAGGAGCCTCGCACAATGTTATGCCCAATTTTTTTATGGAAGAACTAGGTCTAGAGATCACCAAAACCTACCAGGACCTATACTCCTCTAATTCTAAGAAAGTAAAATGTATGGGACTCATAAAGGACATGGTGGTTTCTTTGGCACAATTACCCATGAAGAGTGTAGTGATAGACATTGTTGTGGTTGACATTCCCCTGAAATTTGGCATGCTCTTATCCAGAACTTGGGCTAAGAACGTTGGAGGATCATTATAAATGGACCTCAATTACACCACCATCCCTATGTTTGGAGGGGAACATAGTATCTTA
This sequence comes from Picea engelmannii, assembly GCA_009831015.1. NCBI lineage: Eukaryota > Viridiplantae > Streptophyta > Pinopsida > Pinales > Pinaceae > Picea > Picea engelmannii. The sequence continues at coordinate 7,479 of WSFP011367059.1, forward strand.
TACAAAGAGGTAAGGCTATCCTACATCGTCTGTGACCATCAGAACCCAAGAAATCACCCAATTTATGTTATGGAGAATGAGATTGGCTCATCTGTTTTTCATTTAAATGATGATGAACTTGAAATATCAGTTAGCCAACAAAAAGATCAGCCACTGACAGATCAACAAAACAAACTATGGAAGATGTATTTTGATGGATCTTCATCAAAGGAAGGATTCAGGGCATGTATGCTCCTCATTTCCCCTTCATAAGAGGTAATAACACTCTCTTATAAGCTAGAGTTTGAAACTACTAACAATATAGTTGAATATGAAGTTTTGGTGTTGGGATTGAGGGCTTCCAAAGACATGGCCATTGATTGTTTAGCAATTTTTCGTGATTCTGAGTTAATCATCAATCAAGTTAAGAACATCTATCAAGCTAAACAACAGAGGCTCAAGAAATATAGAAATGAGTTATGGGACCTGATCAACAATTTATTTCTAGCATTTAATATATCCTTCATCCCCAGAGAGGAGAATCAGAAGGAAGATTCTCTGGCCTTGGCTGGCAGCACTTTTAGACCTCCCATTGGTCCAAATATTAAATATTAGGTGGAAATCAAGCATAGGACAGCCATACCAGACAACATAAAGCATTGGAAAGTCTTTAGTGATGATCTAGAGTTGCAGAGGTTTCTATAGACCATTAATGAATTCTCTAATATCACAATCGACCAAGAAATCCAAGAAAGTGAAAATAATGAATCAAAAAATCAACAAACATCTCATCTACTAAAGACAATAGCTTGCCATGATATTATGGAGCTCAAAACCAATAACATTCCAAGAGGACTACTACCATTGGAGAGGTTGTTTAACAGTAATGATGTTTCCAAATAAATTTCCATGAAGAATCAAGAAGAAGAGATAACATATTGCAATATTGGGACCACTGAGAATCCCAAAATCATCAAGTTGTCTAAAGAATTAGTTGCAAAATAAAGGGACATGTATGTCAGTCTCATCAAAAAAAATTATGATGCTTTCACTTGTTCGTATGAGGATTTAAAGACATTTGACACTGACATCATCCAACACAAGATACATTTGAAGGCTAGCTCCAAGCCATTCAGACAGAAGATTCGACAATTTAATCCCATGATGATGTCTATAATCGAGAAATAGATTAAATGAATGTTGGATGCAAATATTATTGTACCATTGAGGTACTCAAACTCGGTGGCCAAATTGGTACCCATGAGAAAGAAAAACAGGGAGATATGTTTGTGTGTTGATTTCCAAAATCTCAACAAGTGTTCTCTAAAAGACAATTACCCCCTCCCAAAGATGGATCATATTTTACAGAGGGTGGTAGGTGCCCATAGGATTTCCTTGTTAGATGGATACCCTGGCTATAACCAGATAGCGGTGTGTGAAGAGGACAAAGAAGAAACAACATTCACCACCCCATGGGGAACATTAATGTACGACAAGATGCCTTTTGGGATGATGAACGTAGGGGCCACTTTTCAGAGGGCCATGGACATATATTTCGTGGGGGAAAAAGAAAAATTTATGGTTATATATTTGGATGACATCACCATTTTCTCCAAGTCTGACGATGAACATTTGCAACATCTGGAGCAGGTTTTCCGAAAATGCAGGAGATACGAAATATCTTTGAATCCTAGGAAGTCTCACTTTTCCATGCCATAAGGGAAGCTCCTGGGACACATCCTATCAGAAGAAGGTATAAAAATTGATCTCAAGTGAGTCGATGCCATTCAAGAGATCGAAATCCATAGAAATTAAAAGGCTATCCAATATTTCATTGGCAAGATAAAATTCCTAGGGCACTTTGTGCCACATTTCGCCAAAATCCTGAAGCCTATCACTAACATGTTGAAGATGTTGTGATAAAATGGTCACTAGGGGAAAAATCAACATTCCAAAGACTCAAGCAGGCTTTAGTTGAAGGTGCACCTATATTAGCCAGCCCTGACTATACCTAGAGGAGACCATTCTTGTTGTATTACTACAGAAAAATGGAGAAGGACTTGAACAAACCATAGCCTTCTTTAGAAAATATCTCCGAGATGTTGAGCTGAAGTATGATATATTAGAATATTAAGCTTATGTGTTGGTCAAAGCACTCAAGGCCTTCAGGGTATATGTGTTACAGTCTAGCGTAACAACCTTTGTTCCTAACAGCATTGTCAAAGAGATTTTGGTCCAGCCAGACAGTGAGGTGAAAAGAGGGAAGCGGATTGTCAAACTATTGTAGTATGACCTACACATAAAACCCACGAAGTTGATCAAGGGACAAGGAATTTCCAAGTTGTTATCAGAATCAAACTATAAGGTGTTGGAATTACATCAAATATTCACCCAATCATATGCACCTATCATACGGCCTGGATAAGACAACATGTAGGTATTTGAAAATTAATCCTATTCACCTTGGTATAGAAACATCATTTATTTTCTGCAGCATCTTGAATGTCCACCAAATGTGAAGAATACAAAGGCCAAGTCTCTCAAAATGAAGGCTATCAAATTCTTTATTTCAAACCAGAACTTGTATTGGACGGATCCTGTTGGCATCCTGTTAAAATTCCCTGATGAAAATGAATCCAAGAAATTCACAATAGAAATGCAAAGAGGAGTATGTGCAGGAAACCATCATTGGAAGGCCACATCTCTCAAGATCCTAAGGGTAGGGTACTACTGGCCCACCCTTTTCTATGATATATTTACTATTGTTAGGGAATGCAATGAATGTCAGAAATTTGTAGGAAAACAAAAGTTACTATCACTACCCCTAAAACCTATCACTATCAATGGTCCATTTCAACAATGGGGGTTAGAGTTCATAGGTGAGATAAATCCATCCTCTAGTGGGAAACATAAGTAGATTCTCACTGCCACCGACCATTTCACCAAGTGGATCAAGGTTGTGCCCACCAGGAATGCCATTGACAAGGTGATCATGAATTTCCTGGAAACCAATATTTTTTCGAGATTCAGCTATCCCAACAAGATTATAATAGACAATGCCCAAGAATTCAAGTCCAATGTCGTGATTGACTTTTGTGGAAGTCATAACATTTCGTTGACAGATTCCACACCTTATTACGCTCAGGGGAATGGTCTGGCAGAGTCATCTAAAAAAACTCTCATAAATATTATCAAGAAGATGTTGACCTAAAAGAAGAAATCTTGGGACTCCAAAATCAAATATGCTTTGTGGACCAACAGAATCAGCACCAAGAAGTTTTTGGGAACCTTGCCATTTATGCTTGTCTATGGTGTGGATGTTGTTTTTACCACCCAGCTTGGTATACCAGTCCTAAATTATTACAGGAAGAGATTGAAGAGACAAATGACATCTAGAGGAGAATATTCCAGATTATAGAGGTTCAACAAAAGAGAGAAGCACTGGATCAGAGGACCAAAGCATATGAGTGCAAGATTAAATCGGCCTTTGACAAGAAAACCAAGAAGGAAATATTTCAATAATGTGACCTGGTCTTGAGGTGGGATTCCATAAGGGATGACAAGTCCAAGAATGATACGTTTGATAACCTCTGGTTTGTTCCTTTAAAGGTAGTTGAGGTTCTGTACAATAACACATTTATCTTTCACAATCTAGACAATATAGAGATCTTGAGAGGCCCAATAAATGGGTGCTTCTTGAAACACTATTTTTTTTAAGTATGAGGGAAGGTCCCTCTTGTACCATAGATGCTTTCCTTTTGTTTTTTAATTTGATTAGTTAGTTGTGTGTGAATAAATACTCCATACCCAACAAAGGAACTGGGTTTAGTTGTATTTTCAAGTTTCAATAAAGACTCCATATCCCAACAAAGGCATCAGGGTTAGCTTCAACGTTAATTTTCAAAGATGCGTGTCTAGAAGACAAAACATAGGTAAGAAGAGGGAGGTGGAAGCAAGGTATTAAATTCAAAGGAACTGATATTTTGTTCTTAGCACCTCATAGGGAAGTGATAACCTTGATTGCAGCCAATGTTGTAACCTAGGTCTGCACCCTTGACCCTCCTCTCTCATTTCCCTATGCCTTGGTCGAATTTTTTCTCTTCTCATTCAATAAAGTTGGTTTCCCATCTGTTCAATGACCTGGTTTTCCTTATCATATTGCTTGACTAATTCTTTGCACCGAATTATTTATGTTTTCCTTGAAAGATAATTGCATGTTTCGTTTGAGTTTGAAATACTTGTCATCGCTTTTTCCACTAATTGAGCATGCAACAGGCCCACCAAGCCTTTCTTGTGCGCAGGAGACATCTGGGTCCACCAATTCCTTTGTATGCATAGTAAGCAACCATGAGAAAATTGCATCGTTAAGAGAATTTCATTTTGGGCTTGAAATACAAGAAAACAGACAAGTTCAAATTTCAACGGTGGATATCCCATGAACAATTTAGATCAACAAATCTCGTGCATTCAGAGTTTCAAAGTTGCACGAGGATTAATGACTAGACATATTTCATGAAGATCTGAAGTCTCTAAGTGACGAGAAACTGCCACCTCAACCAGGCCTGGACTACTTCGGGAGATTTCCATGATTTACATCCCGATGTCCCGAAGAGCTGAAATCCCAAAGTGACGTCAGACTGCCTCGTCACTTCGAACCCTACCACTCCACAAATGTTTTTAAACTCAAAACTGGGCACTCATCAGTTTAGAAGTACGACACTCATTCACTTGAGACATGTGGCACTCATCTCAGGCCCTTTTATTGTGTCATCCACATTCTTTCCAGGTCACCACGTCACTCCGAGAGTTTGGGCATCCTGTAGATGTTCATACTTTTCACTCCAAGCTCCCGAAGCTCGAAGTATTGGAGACACATCGAACTCATCCATAAGAGACATGTGTCACTTATCTTAGGCTCTTTGAAATCATCCGTCAGAGACACCTGACATTCATACGTCAACACACATGGCATTCATTTTAGGCCTCCACGTCACTCTTGGCCCGTACTACTATGGGAGTTATACAAAATTTGCATCTAAAATCTCTTGAAGCCTGAAGTCCCGAAGTATCGAGAGACTACCATGTCACTTTAGAAAAAATTCACTTCGGGAGATATTCATGCTCCACGTTCAAAATCTCCCAAGCTCTAAGAAATTGGCACCATCGCTAAATCAGATATCGGAGTTCTAATATGGATCACAAATAGAGATTTAGGAGGGGCGCTAAAGTAGCAGGTTCATCCAGATCATAGATTGCGATGAGATCGATGGCCAAACTTTATTGCGAGGACCGAAAATTCCCAAACGTTAACATCCTTGAGTAGTTCTGCAATCGAAACCATGGTATATCTTGTGAGGTACGTGGAATCTTGTGGTGTATTGCGGGGGTCGGAGCGGTGTGGATTCAAACCACCCTCGACAACTTTCGCATTCACGTGCTTATACAATTTCATGTCACCACATCATTCTGGGAGATTCTCACACTACACATGATCTAGATGGATATCGGTGGCCACCCACCTTTTCCATCTAGCTCAAAACAATTTTCTGACAATTTTGGCAATTTATTATTTTTAGCAGTTTTAACTTCTGAGGCCATTTTGAGGGCCTAAATGAAGGTTTTTCAGGATCGAGCTTCTCAATGATAACCAAATGCATGATTGTGCCCCCAAAATGAATCTCCTCGACGATACCTTTACAACGGGCTATCACATGCCTAACAAAGAGATCGTATGCAAAAGTTACGACCCCATGAAGTTGATGTACTAACTTACCCAAACGGGGCCCACATGACGTTTGGCACTTCATCTCCTAGGGTTAGGTTTTTGGATGTCTAGGGTTTTTGGAATTCTTGTTTATTGTAAAAATTCCTTCAGAGCCTCATTGTAATCTTCTTCTTGTGAATGCGTGCAACCGTCACATCTCTTCTCAGAGATAAGCCACCACCATTCCAGCAAGCTTGTTTCCATTGCATTTTACAGTTTCAACTTATTTCGTTATTGAATAGAAAACCAATTTTACTATATCTCTGTTATTTTGTGTTAAGCACTTGTTAATAATATGTATTCGTATTGTTCTTCTCATAAAATCCAGATCAGTGGTATCATAGCGGTCTACTCCTTGTCATCTTAATGCATGTCTCCAATGAGGTTGGAGTACAAAGAGTTGGGTCTTGAGCTTGTTTCTCTTGAGGATAGAAGCTCTCACTTGCCAAAGCGACCTCTCATGGAAGGAGATAAGAAATATGACATGACAGGAGATCCTTTCAAACTGTTGATTGAGGAATCCCTCATGCAACAGAGGAACAAGATGATGGATAGTTTCGTGCAAATCCTTCAGCAGCTACCAACAGGTGACACATCTTCTTCGAACGGAGGCACCGCCCCCTTCGAGGTACAAATAAACTTCAATATTCCTATATTTGAAGGTCAAATAGACACAGATGTTGTAGACAAGTGGTTGAATCTACTAGAAGGTTATTTTTCTATGGGAAACTTTGCGCTCCTCAAAGCCATTCCCCATGTCAAATATTGGTGGGAAACTTTATGTGAGAAAAAGGAAACAGAGGAAACCTCATTATTTTTAGTCATGGAAACCTAGGAATCCTTCAGGGATGATATTAAGGAAAAATACTACCCTGTCAAAAGTTATGATGACCTGTATACCAAATGGACCACACTGCGGTAAGAAAGAGACCAAGGAGTGCCAGATTTCATAAATATCTTCCATACCTTGCGCACCAAGATGGGTATCAAAGATTCAGAGTGACATCTAGTGATCAAGTATCACGGTGCTCTGCATAGATACATCCAGACCAAAATGGAATTTCTAGACATCTCATCCTTGGGTGCGGCCTACCAATATGTCGTCAAAATCAAGCAGAAGCGCAAACAAAAGATGCAGCAATTTGGGCCTGGGAACCCCTCACAACAAAAGCTAGGAAAGGGCGACCCCAACCCATAGAACAAAGGATAGAGAAAATATGGACAGTATGAGGACAACCAGTCCAAGCCGCAAGCAAAGAAGGACACTAGAAAGACAAACAAAGATAGCGGGAAGTGGTGTGACTTCCATAAGATCCCTTGGCATAACACTGCTGACTGTTGCTCAAAGCAGTCACTAGTGGCCGAAGTGAAAGCCTCTGAATGAGATGTAGAATATGACTCTGAGACAGAAATAGAAAGGGGAATATAGATCATTGACGCAGAACCCAGTGCCACCATTTCTACCACTAAGCTCCAGCCTGGTGAACCAGACGAGCCAGAAGAAGGAGAGTGCCTCTTCCATTCACAAATGTGGGTAAAAGGAAGCCCGCTAAACTTCATCGTTCATAGCAGTAGCTAGAAGAACCTCATATCAGTAGATTTCATCAAACAACTGGCCCTACCAACAACACCGCACCCATAACCCTACACCATTGGATGGCTCTTCCAAGGAAGCGATCTCCGCGTCAGGCAACAATGTCAAATGTCATACAGCATCAAGCCCTTTAAATACGAGGTATTATGTGATGTTTCACCTCTCGAAGTTTGTGATGTTCTTTTGGGCCAACCTTATTTATGGAAACGTCATATTGTATATGAGTCTAGGCCTCCTAGTGTTATTATTACTTTGAACAGGAAATTGTACAGGATACCAGAGCCAGTCCCACCTAGTGCTATTTCCTTTATCTCTGCTAAGCAATGCAGGAAGGTCATCTCTCAAATGAGGAAGTTTGTCTTCTACGTGATTCACCCTCAGAATAAGCGAAAGATCACAGCCACATCCCGGGTCTCTACAACCGAACTCTCCACACAATAGAAGCAAGTAGATAAGGTTGTGGAAGAATACTTGGATATATTCTCCTCACCTACAGGGGTACCTCTGCACTGGCAGGTCAAGCACCCCATCGATCTGACCCCCGTCGCACCATTTCCCAATGGGCCAGTCTATCGCCTCTCCTTTTTAGAGAATGAGGAGATCATGCGACAGATCCAAGAACTTCTCCATAAGGGGCACATCCGTCCCAGCTGATCACCTTGCGGGAGCCCAATCATGATGGTACAGAAGAAAGATGGAACCTGGCGGCTCTGTATTGATTACCAGGCTCTGAATAAAATCACAGTCAGAAACCGATATCCGATTCCCTGAATTGATGAACTCCTTGATCAAATCACGAGGGACAAATACTTCAATAAGATTGATCTGAAGTATGCCTACCACCATGTCTCGATAGAACAAAAATATGTAGGGAAGACCTCCTTCAAGTCAATGGAAGGCCTTTTTGAATGGTTGGTCATGCCCTTTGGTTTGACAAATTATCCAACCACTTTCATGAGGAAGATGGATGATATCCTGCAACCATTCACAAATACTTTTGTAGTGGTGTATCTGGATGACATTCTAATTTACAGCAAGACTTGGGTCGAACACTTGCAGCATATTCACCAGGTTCTCCAAACCCTCTAGAAGCACATGCTATATGCCAACTTGGAAAAAATTTCTATCGGCATGGACATCATTGATCAGCATGGCGTACATGTGGATCCAGCCAATATCCAAGTCATCCGTGACTGGCCAGCCCCAAAAACACTCACTGAGCTTCCAAGGTTCTTGGGCCTTGCCAATTTCTACCACAAGTTCATTTTGGGATTCTCCCATATTGCATGGTCCCTCAGCCAAATAAAAAAGGGTGTTGGTAAGGAAAAATTTGTGTGGGGCCAGTCCCAACAATAAGAGTTCGATGATTTGAAGAAGCGCTTGTGCTAATCCCCAATACTTTCACTACCAAACCTACAACATCCCTTTAAGATTGAGACAGATGCTTCAAACTATGTTGTGGTTCTCATTCTCACTCAGCACGGCCACCCCGTGGCCTATCATAGTGAGACACTTTCAGATACTGTTCGTAAGTACCCTACTTACGACAAATAAATGTACTCCATTGTGAAAGCCTGCCGCCAGTGGAGACATTACATTCTTGGGAAGGAGACAGTCATCTACACTAATCATAATCCATTGCAGTTCATGTAGACACAGGGAAAATTGCATAATGACCACCATCAAAAGTCTTCCACATACTTGCAGCAATTCCACCTCAACATCAAGTATAAAATAGGAATCACCAATTGCGTCGCTGATTTCTTTAGTAGACCACCAGTCATGACACTCACCACAATGCTAGACTCTTATGGACATGAGACATCTGGATGGCCCCAACTCTATGAGACAAACCCTGACTTCGCCACCACCTACCAAATGTTGGGTGCTAACGTAGTTGCCAATAATTTCCATCTTTAGGATGGGTTGTTGTGTCGTCTGGGCCATATTTTTGTTCCATCAAGTGAGCGAGTGACGTTGATCTAGGAATCCCACTAAATTCGGGTGGCAAGACTCTTCGACGTCGAACATGTCCTGCACTACTTGAGCTATTGCCAAACTGACCACTAAGAAACAGGGCCATTACACCCCTCTTCCTACTCCTGACAGGCCATAGAAATCCATCTCAATGGACTACATGTCGGGCCTCCCATCCAGCAAGCAGATAAATGACTGTGTTTTTGTGGTTGTTGATCTCTTTTCTAAGATGGCGATTCTGGTTGCCTGCAAAAAGAGAATCACAGTAGATTCCACTGCCAAGCTCTTATTTGAACGAGTCTGGGTACATTTTGGAATCCCACAAACCATTCCCTCAGATCGGGATAGTCAATTTCTCATCACATTTTGGTCGAGCCTTTGGTCACTGTTGGACACCAAGCTCACCAAATCCATAGCCTTCCAACCCTAGACATATGGCCAAACCGAGGGTGTAAATCGAATGATTTTTCATATCCTTCATATTTATAATTCAAAGAACCCTCTCACATGGGATGAGAGCCTTCCCTATGTCTAGCATAGCTACAAATGAGCCCTGCATAGCTCAACCGGCCATAGCCCCTTTCAGGTGGGGTTGGGATTCCAACCATTGGGTCCCATAGATGTTGCACGTCCCCTTGCGGTCACCTCGACTGACTCATCTCCTACTCCAACTGAAGCTGAAAAAGCCACCCAATTCATTGAGAAAATCCATCACATCTGCCAACAGGTTCAGGATATCCTACAGAATTCCAATGACAAGTACAAACAACGCCATGATCAACATCGGGTGCCACATAAGTTCCAGGTGGGCGACAAAGTTTGGTTTCACTTGCAGAAAGAATGCCTTACAGGACCCTATCAGAAGCTTCTCCCACTCCATTATGTGTCATACACCATCACCAAGTCCATGGGGGATAATTCTTTTGAGCACCCAGTGTTCAACGTGGATCTCCTTCGCCCTTATTTCCCACCATTATTAGACAACTCAGAAGTAGAAGAATAGTTGAAACCAATAGATATCAACCCCAACTGCATACAATAGGCATCCAATGATCATATTGTGGACACACGGATCAAGGGAACTCGACAACAAATGATCCATCTTTATCAAGCCGTCAAAGTAGGGCAGCTCCCGCACCAAGGCAAGTGGCTCACCCGGGGAAAAATTTAGCAGAAATTTCCTCATCTTATGGGAGACCTCAATGAAATGGATACCATTGATTCCTAATTTGGTATGATTTATCCATATGGATATTGGTGGCCACCAACCTTTTCCAACTGGCTCAAAATAGTTTGCTGACAATTTTGGCAATTTACTATTTTTAGCAGTTTTAACTTTCAGGACCATTTTGAGGGCCTAAATGAAGGTTTTTCAGGATAGAGTTTCTCAATGATGGACAAATACATGATTGAGTACCCAAAATTAATCTCCTCAATGATACCTTTCCAACAGGCTATCACAAACCTAAAACGGAGATCGTATGAAAAAGTTACGACCCCGGGAAATTGATGTACTAACTTACCCAAACAGGGCCCACATGACTTTTGGCGCTTCATCTCCTAGGGTTAGGTTTTTGGATGTCTAGGGTTTTTGGAATTCTTGTTTATTGTAAAAATTATTTCATATCCTCATTGTAATATTCTTCTTGCAAATGCATGCATCCATCACATCTCTTCTTAGAGATAAGCCGCCACCATTCCAACAAGCTTGTTTCCGCTGCAGTTTACAGTTTCATCTTATTTCATTATTGAATGGAAAAAAAAATTTACTATATCTCTATTATTTTTTTTTAAGCACCTATTAATAATCTGTATTCATTTCATTCTTCTCATAAAATCTGAATCAGTGGTATCAGAGTGGTGTGCTCCTTGTTTTCTTAATGCATGTCCCCAATGAGGTCAGAGTACAAAGAGTTGGGTCTCGAGCTTGTTTCTCTTGAGGACAAAAGTTCTCGCACACCCAAGCGACCTCTCATGGTAGGAGAAAAGAAATATGACATGATAGGAGATCCTTTCAAACTATTGGTTGAGGAATCCCCAGCGCAACAGAGGAACGAGATGATGGATAGTTTCATGCAAATCCTTCGGCGGCTACCAACAGGTGACACATCTTCTTCGAATGGAGGGGCTGCCCCCTTCAAGTTAAAAATAAACTTTGATATTCCTATATTTGAAGGTTAGATAGACGTAGATGTTGTAAACAAGTGGTTGAATCTACTATAATGGTATTTTTATGTCCATAACTTTTTGAATAGAGAAAATATTACTTTTGTGCTCCTCAAAGTCGTTCCCCATGTCAAAGATTGGTGGGAAACTTTCTGTGAGCAAAAGGAAACAGAGGAAACCTCATTATTTTTAGTCACGACCACCTAGAAATCCTCCAGGGATTCTATTAAGGAACAATATTTCCCTATTGGAAGTTATGAAGACCTATATACCAAATGGACTACACTGCGGCAAGAAAGAGACCGAGTAGTGCTAGATATCACAAATATCTTCCATACCTTGCGCACCAAACTAGGTATCAAAGATTCAAAGAGATATATGGTTCTCAAGTGATCTACATAGATACATCCATACTAAAATGGAATTTTTGGACATCTCATCCTTGGGCGCGGCCTACCGATATGCTGTCAAAATCGAGCGGAATCTCAAACAAAGGACGCGGCAATTTGGGCCTGGGAATCCCTCACAACAAAAGCCAAGAAAGGGTGGTCCCAACCCACAGAACAAAGGATAGAGAAAATATGGACAGTATCAGGACAACCAGTCCAAGCAACAAGCAAATAAGGACACCAAAAAGACAAAGAAAGATACCGAGAAGTGGTGTGACTTCCATAAGATCCCTTGGCATAACACTGTTGACTGCCAATCAAAGAAGTCACTGGTGGCCGAAGTGAAAGCCTTTGAATCATATGCTGATTTTGAATCTGATATAGAAACCGAAAGGGGAAGAAAAATCATTGATGCAGAACCCAGTGCCACTGTGGCTACCACCAAGCTCCAGCGTGATGAACCAGATGAGACAGAAGAAGGAGAGCGCCTCTTCCATTCATAGATGTGGGTAAAAGGCACCTCACTGCACTTCATCATTGATAGCAGTAGCCAGAAGAACCTCATCTCAGCAGAGGTCATCAAGCGGCTGGCCCTACCAACAATTTCACACCCACAACCCTACACCATTGGATGGCTCCACCAAGGAAGCGATCTCCACGTTATCCAATAGTGTCAACTATCGTATGGCATCAAGCCCTTCAAAGACAAAGTATTGTATGATGTTTCTCCTCTCGAAGTTTGTGATGTTATTTTGGGCCAACCTTATTTATGGAAACGTCATGTTGTATATGAGTCTAGGCCTCATAGTGTTATTATTACTTTGAATAGGAAATTGTACAGGATATCCGAGGCAGTCCCACCTAGTGCTATTTCCCTAATATTTGCTAAGCAATGCAGAAAGTTCATCTCTTAGACGGGGAATTTTTTCTTCTTCGTGATTCACTCTTAGAATAAGTGAAAGATCACAACCATATCCAGCGTCTTTGCAGCCGACCTCTCCACACAGTAGAAGCAAGTAAATAAGGTCATGGAAGAATACTTGGATATCTTCTCCTCACCTACAGCGGTACCTCTGCACTGTCAGGTCAAGCACCCCATCGATCTGACCCCTAACACACCATTGCCCAATGGGCCAGTCTATTTCCACTCTTTGTTAGAGAATGAGGAGATCAAGCGACAGATCCAAGAACTTCCCCACAAGGGGCACATATGTCCCATCTCATCACCTTATGGGAGCCCAATCATGCTGGTACAGAAGAAAGATGAAACCTGGTGACTCTGAATTGATTACTGGGCTCTGAATAAAATCACAATCAGAAACCGATACTCGATTCCCCAAATCGATGACCACCTTGATCAACTCACGGGGGCCAAATACTTTAGTAAGATTGATCTGAATTCTGGATACTACCAGGTCTTGATAGAACAGATAGATGTATGGAAGACCGCCTTCAAGTCAAAGGAAGGCCATTTTGAATGGTTGGTCATGCCCTTTGGTTTGACAAATGCTCCAACCACTTTCATGAGGATGATGGATGATATCCTGGGACCATTCACCAATACTTTTATAGTGGTGTATCTGGATGACATTCTAATTTATAGCAAGAATTTTACCAAACACTTGCAGCATATTCACCAGGTTCTGCACACCCTGCGACAGCACAAGATATACACCAACTTGGAAAAATTCTCTATCGACATGGACAGGGTCCATTACCTGGGATACATCATTTATCAACATGGCATACATGTCAATCCATCCAAGATCCAAGTCATCTGTGACTGTCCAGCCCCAACAACACTCACTGAGCTTCAGAGCTTCTTGGGCCTTGCCAATTTCTACCGCAGGTTCATGTTGGGATTCTCCCATATTGCATGGGACCTCAGCCAAATAAACAGGGGTGGTGGTAAGGATAAATTTGCATGGGGCTGGTCCCAACAACAAGCGTTCAATGATTTGAAGCAGCGCTTGTGATCAGCCCCAGTACTTTCACTACCAGACCTGCAACATCCCTTTGAGATCAAGACAAATGCTTCAGACTATGTTGTTGGTACCGTTCTTACTCAGCACAACCACCTCATGGATTATCATAGTGAGACAATGTCAGATACTGTCTGTAAGTACCCTACTTACCACAAAGAAATGTACTGCATTGTTCAAGCCTGCTGCCAGTGGAGACATTACATTCTTGGGAAGGAGACACTCATCCACACTGATCATAAGCCACTACAGTTCATGCAGACACGGGGAAAATTGCAGAATGACAGCCATCAAAAGTGATCCACATACTTGCAACAATTCCACCTCAACATCAAGTATAAAATAGGAAGCACCAATCGCATCGTTGATTGCCTCAGCAGACTGCCAGTCGCGGCACTCACCATGGTGCTAGACTCTTGCAGCCATGAGACATTTGGATGGCCCCAATTCTATGAGATATACCCTGACTTCGCCACCACCTACCAATTGTTGGGTTCAAATGCATTTGTCGATAATTTCCATCTTCAGGATTGGTTTTTGTGTCATCTGGGCCATATATGTGTTCCATCAAGTGAGCAAGCGAATATGATCTAGGAATCCCACTACAATTGGGTGGTAGGACACTATGGCATCCAAAAGACAGTGGCGATGCAACATAAACATTTCTACTGGCAGAAACTTCGACAGGAGGTCAGAAAGTATATCAAGTCCTGCAATGCATGCACTATTGCCAAACCAACCACTAAGAAACAGGGCATGTACACCCCTCTTCCTACTCCTAACAGTCCATCGAAATCCATCTCAATGGACTACATGTCCGACCTCCGATCCACCAAGCGGGGAAATGACTCTTTTTTTGTGGTTGTTTATCACTTTTCTAAGATGGTGATTCTGGTTGCCTGCAAGAAGAGAATCACAACAGAGGCCACTTCCAAGATATTCTTTGAACGAGTCTAGGTACATTTTGGAATCCCACAAACCATTGTCTCAGATCAGGATATTTGATTTCTCAACACATTCTGGTCGATCCTCTGGTCACTGCTGGATACCAAGATGACCAAATCCACGGCCTTCCACCCCCAGACAGATGGCCAAACCGAGGTTGTAAATAGAATGATTTTTCATATCCTTTGCATGTATAATTCAAAGAAACCTCACACATGGGATGAGATCCTTCCCTATGTGCAACATAGCTACAACCGAGCCCTGCATAGCTCAACCAATCATAGCCCCTTTTAGGTGGTTTTGGGATTCCAACCATTGGGTCCCATAGATGTTGCACTTCCCTTTGTAGTCACCTCGACCGACTCATCTCCTGCTCCAACTAAAGCTGACAAAGCCACCCGGTTCATTGAGTGGATCCATCACATCCACCAATAGGTTCACGATATCTTACATAAGTCCAATGACAAGTACAAACATCGCCATGATCAACATCAGGTGCCACATAAGTTTCAAGTGGAAGTTTGGTTGCACTTACAGAAAGAATGCCTTATAGGACCCCATAGGAAGCTTCTCCCACTCCGTTATGGGTTGTACACTATCACCAAGGTTGTGGGGGATAATGATTTTGAGCTCAAAATTCTTCCTTTCCTTGGCCTGCACTCAGTGTTCAACGTGGATCTTCTTCGCCCTTATTTCCCACCATTATTGGACACCTCAAAAGTAGCAGAACAACTGAAATCAATAGAGATCAACCCATACTACATAAAATAGGCATCCAGTGATCATATTGTGGACACACAAATCAAGGGCGCTCGACAACAAAGGATCCAGATTTATCGAGTTGTCAAAGAAGGGCAGCTCCTGCACCAAGGCAAGTGTCTCACCCGAGACCAAATTCAACAGAAATTTCCTCATCTAATGGGGGACCTCAATGAAATGGATACCATTGATTCTTAATGAGGGAGGATTGATCCATATGGATATCAGTGGCCACTCACCTTTTCCAATTGTCTCAAAACAGTTTTCTGACAATTTTGGCAATTTACTATTTTTAGCAGTTTTAACTTTCGGGGCCATTTTGAGGGCCTAAATGAAGTTTTTTCGGGATCGATATTCTCAATGATAGCCAAATGCATGATTGAACTCACAAAATGAATCTCCGTGATGATACCTTTCCAATGGGCTATCCCACGCCTGAAATAGAGATCATATGCAAAAGTTACGACCCTGGGAAGTTGATGTACTAACTTACCCAAACAGGGCCCACATGACTTTTGGCGCTTCATCTCATAGGGTTAGGTTTTTGGATGTCTAGGTTTTTTGGAATTTTGTTTATTGTAAAAAGGCCTTCAGAGCCTCATTGTAATCTTCTTCTTGTGAATGAGCGCAATTGTCACATCTCTTCTCGGAGATAAGTCGCCACCATTCCAACAAGCTTGTTTCCGCTGCATTTTACAGTTTCAACTTATTTCGTTATTGAATAGAAAACTAGTTTTACTGTATCTCTGTTATTTTTTGTTAAGAACATGTTAATAATTTGTATTCATTTCATTTTGTTCATAAAATATGGATCATTGGTATCAGAGCATTCTACTCCTTCTCGTCTTAATGCATGTCCCCAACAAGGTCAGAGTACAAATAGTTGAGTCTTGAGCTTGTTTCTCTTGAGGAGAGAATCTCTCGCACACCCAAGAGACCTATCATGGAAAGAGAAAATAAAGATGACATGACAGGAGATACTTTCAAACTATTGATTGAGGAATCCCTCATGCAATAGAGGAATGAGATGATGGATAGTTTCGTGCAAATCCTTTGGCGGCTACCAATAGGTGACACATCTTCTTCGAAAGGCGGTGCCGCCCCTTTCAAGGTACAAATAAACTTCGGTATTCCTATATTTGAAGGTCATATAGATGCAAATTCTATAGACAACTGGTTGAATATACTAGAAGGGTATTTTTCTGTCCATAAATTTTCAAATAGAGAAAAGATTACTTTTGCACTCCTCAAAGTCGTTCCCCATGTGAGCAAAAGGAAATAGAGGAAACCTCATTATTTTCAATCATGGACACTTGGGAATATTTTAGGGATGTTATTAAGGAACAATACTACCCTATCGGAAGTTATGACGACCTGTATACCAAATGGACCACATAGCGGCAATAAAGAGACCAAGCAGTGCCAGATTTCACAAATATCTTCCATACCTTGCGCACCAAGTTGGGTATCAAAGATTCAGAGCGACATTAGGTGCTCAAGTATCGTGGAACTCTATATAGATACATCCAAACCGAAATTGAATTTCTAGAAATCTCATTCTTGGGCACGGCCTAACGATATGCCGTCAAAATCGAGCAGAAGCTCAAACAAAAGATGCAACAATTTGGGCCTGGGAACCCCTGACAACAAAATCCAAGAAAAGGTGTCCCCAACCCATAGAAAAATGAACAAAGAAAATATGGACAGTATCAGGACAACCAGTCCAATCCGCAAGCAAAGAAGTACATTGGAAAGACAAAGAAAGATACCGGGAAGTGGTACGACTTCCATAAGATCCCTTGGCATAGCACTGTTGACTGTCACTCAAAGCAGTCACTGGTGGCTGAAATGAAAGCCTCTGAATCAGATGTGGATTTTGACTCTGAGTTAGAAACATAAAGGGGAAGAAGGATCATTGACACAGAACCTAGTGCCACCATTTCTACCACCAAGATCCAGCCTAGTGAACTAGATGAACCAGCTGAAGGAGAGTACCTCTTCCATTCATAGATGTGGGTAAAAGGCACCCCGCTGCACTTCATCATTGATAGAAGTAGCCAAAAGAACCTCATCTCAGCAGATGTCATCAGGCGGTTGGCCCTGCCAACAACACCACACCCACACCCCTACACCATTGGATGGCTCCGCCAAGGAAGCGATCTCCGCGTCAGCCAACAGTGTCAACTGTCGTACGACATCAATCCCTTCGAAGACGAGGTATTGTGTGATGTTTCTCCTCTCGAAGTTTGTGATGTTCTTTTGGGCCAACCTTATTTATGGAAATGTCATGTTGTATATGAGTCTAGTCCTCATAGTGTTATTATTACTTTGAACAGGAAATTGTACAGGATACCCGAGGCAGTCCCACCTAGTGCTATTTCCTTGATATTTGTTAAGAAATGAAGGAAGGTCATCTATAAGACGGGGAAGTTTGTCTTCTTCGTGATTCACTCTCAGAATAAGTGAAAGATCACAACCACATATAGGGTCTCTGAGGTCGACCTCTCCACACAGTAGAAGCAAGTAGATAAGGTCATGGAAGAATACTCAGATATCTTCTCCTCACCTACAGGGGTACCTCTGCACTGCAAGGTCAAGCACTCCATTGATCTAACCCCTAGCGCACCACTTCCTAATGGGCCAGTTTATCGCCGATCTTTGTTAGAGAATGAGGAGATCAAGTGACAGATCCAAGAAATTATCCACAAGGGGCACATCCGTCCCATATCATCACCTTGCGGGAGACCAATTGTGTTGGTATAGAAGAAATATGGAACCTGGCGACTCTGTATTGATTACTGGGCTCTGAATAAAATCACAGTCAGAAACTGGTACCCGATTCCCCGAATCGACAACCTCCTTGATCAGCTCACCTGGGTCAAATACTTCAGTAATATTGATCTGAAGTGTGGCTACCACCAGGTCCCGATAGAATAGATAGATGTATGGAAGACCACCTTTAAGACAAAGGAAGGCCTTTTTGAATGGTTGGTCATGCCATTTGGTTTGACAAATCCTCCAACCACTTTCATGAGGATGATGGATGATATCCTACGACCATTCACCAATACTTTTGTAGTGGTGTATCTAGATGACATTCTAATATATAGAAAAACTTGGGCCGAACACTTGCAACATATTCACTAGGTTTTGCACACCCTGCGGTAGCACAAGCTATATGCCAACATGGAAACATGCTCCTTCGGCATGCACAGGGTCCATTACCTAGGGTACATCATTGATCAACATGGTGTACATGTTGATCCAGTGAAGATCCAAGTCATCTGTGACTAGCCAGCCCCAACAACACTCACTAAGATTTGCAGCTTCTTGGGCCTTGCCAATTTATACCACAGGTTCGTGTTGGGATTCTCCCATATTGCATGCACCCTTAGCCAAATAAACAGGGGTGGTGATAAGGAGAAATTTGCGTGGGGCCGGTCCCAACAAAAAGAATTCAATGATTTGAAGCAGCACTTATGCTCAGCCCCGATACTTTCACTACCAGACCTGCAACATCCCTTTGAGATCGAGATAGTTGCTTCAGACTATGTTGTGGGCATCGTTCTCACTCAGCATGGCCACCCTGTGGCCTATCATAGTGAAACATTGTCAGATATTGTCCGTAAGTACCCTACTTACGACAAATAAATGTACTCCATTGTGAAAGCCTGCTTCTAGTGGAGACATTACATTCTTGGGAAGGAGACAGTCATCCACACTGATCATAAGCCACTTTTGTTCATGCAGACACAGAGAAAATTGCAGAATGACCGCCATCAAAAGTGGTCCACATACTTGCAGTAATTCCACCTCAACATCAAGTATAAAATAGGAAGCGCCAATCGCGTCGTTGATTGCCTCAGAAGACTACTAGTCGCGACACTCACCATGGTGCTAGAATCTTGCGGCCATGAGACATCTGGATGGCCCCAACTCTATGAGACAGACCCTAAGTTTTCCACCACCTACCAAATGTTGGGTGCAAACGCAGTTGTCGATAATTTCCATCTTCAGGATGGGTTGTTGTGTCGTCTTGGCCATATCTTTGTTCCATCAAGTGAGTGAGAAAAGCTAATCTAGGAATCCCACTACAGTCATGTGGCAAGACACTTCGGTGTCAAAAAGACAGTGGTGATGCTACAGAAACATTTCTACTGGCGAAAACTTCGACAAAAGGTCGGGAAGTATACCAGGTCCTTCACTTCCTGTGCTATTGCCAAACCGGCCACTAAGAAACAAGGCCTGTACACCCCTCTTCCTACTCCTGATAGGCCATGGTAATTCATCTCAATGGACTACATATCGGGCCTCCCATCCACCAAGAGGGGAAATGACTATGTTTTTGTGGTTGTTGTTTTCTTTTCTCAGATGGCGATCCTGGTTGCTTACAAGAAGAGCATCACAATAGAGGCCACTACTAATATCTTCTTTGAATGAGTCTGGGTACATTTTGGAATCCCACAAACCATTTTCTCAAATCAAGATAGTCGATTTCTCAGCACATTCTAATCGAGCCTCTGGTCACTACTGGACACAAACCTCACCAAATCCACGGCCTTCCACCCCCAGACAGATGACCAAACTAAGTTTGTAAATTGAATGATTGTGCATATCCTTCACATGTATAATTCAAAGCAGCCCCACACATGGGATGAGAGCCTTCCCTATGTCCATAGTCGCTTTCAGGTGGGGTTGGTATTCCAACCATTGGGTCCCATAGATGTTGCACTTCCTCTTGTGGTCACATCGATCGACTCATATCCTACTCCAACTAAGGCTGACAAAGCCACCTAGTTCATTGAGCGGATCTAGCACATCCACCAACAGGTTCAGGATATCCTATAGAAGTCCAATGACAAGTACAAACAACACCATGATCAAC
Organism: Picea engelmannii; assembly: GCA_009831015.1. Taxonomy (NCBI): domain Eukaryota; kingdom Viridiplantae; phylum Streptophyta; class Pinopsida; order Pinales; family Pinaceae; genus Picea; species Picea engelmannii. The sequence goes on from WSFP011367059.1 coordinate 27,919, forward strand.
ATCGGGTGCCACATAAGTTTCAGGTGGGCAACAAAGTTTGGTAGCACTTGCAGAAAGAACGCCTTACAAGACCCCATCGAAAGCTTATCCCACTTTGTTATGGGTCGTACACTATCACCAAGGCCATGGGAGATAATTCTTTTGAGCTCAACATTCCTCCTTTCCTTGGCATGCACCCAGTGTTCAACGTGGATCTCCTTCGCCCTTATTTCCCACCATTATTGGACACCTCAGAAGTAGCAGAAAAGTTGACACCAATAGAGCTCAACCCCGACTGTATACAATAGGAATCCAATGATTAGATTGTGGACACACAAATTAAGGGCACTCAACAATAAAGGATCTAGCTTTATCAAGTCGTCAAAGCAGGGAAATTGTTGCACCAAGCCAAGTGGCTCGCCCTGGGCCAAACGCAACAGAACTTTCCTCATCTGATGGGGGACCTCAATGCAATGGATACCATTGATTCCTAAGAATGGAGGATTGACCTAGATGGATATCGGTGGCCACCTACCTTTTCCAACTGGCTCAAAATAGTTTTCTGACAATTTTGGCAATTTACTATCTTTAGCAATTTTAACTTTCGGGGCCATTTTGAAGGCCTAAATGATGGTTTTTCATGATCGAACTTCTCAATGATATCCAAAGGCATGATTGATCCCCCAAAACTAATCTCCTCTAACATACCTTTCCAATGTGCTATCACACACCTAAAATGGAGATCATATTCAAAATTTACGACCCTAGGAAGTTGATGTAGTAACTTACCCAAACGGGGCCCACATGACTTTTGGCACTTCATATCCTAGGGATAGGTTTTTGGATGTCTAGGGTTTTTTACATTCTTGTTTATTGTAAAAAGGCCTTAAGAGCCTCATTATAATCTTCTTCTTGTGAATGTGTACAGTCATCACATCTCTTCTGAGAGATAAGCCACCACCATTCCAAGAAGCTTATTTCCGCTGCATTTTATAGTTTCAGCTTATTTCGTTATTGAATAGAAAACCAGTTTTATTGTATCTCTGTTATTTTGTGTTAAGAACATGATAATAATCTGTATTCATTTCGTTCTTCTCATAAAATCAGATCAACACATCTAGTTTTCTTCAGTGGCCTTCAACAACATGCGTGCATGCCATGATAAATGAAGAACCAAGCTCTATCACTCCGAATCAGTTTCTTCCACTATATCAGTTCATTCCAGTGCTCTGTTATAACCCTAATTTTCACCATACATGCATACTTGGTATTAGGCCATCTCATTTTCCATTGTTTTCAATACACTATTGAACAACTCTTCTTAAAAACACCCTTTTTGAAGGCATACGTGCCCTTCTCCACTACCGCACGCGTGTATACGCTAGTTGACCCACTACAACCCATGTATACTGACAAAAGCATGAAAAATATAAAGTCGCATATGGAACAGATATTTTCAGATAAATTGCCTAATCCGTTTGACCGCCTATATCTGGTCACTGAACCAAATACCTAGCCCTTTCTAGCCTATAAAAGAAGGGGTAGGGGTCCCATTTGGAAGAGGAAAATAAAAGTAAATAAACTCTACCCGATTTAGCATTCCCCTTGCCCCAACCTTTTGCAACCATTGTGTGAGAACTGAAGAGGAGAATCATATGTGGAAGAGGTTGGTGCACAGTTGAAGAAGATCCCAGGACCAGATTCGAGGAGCAGTAGTCGACCTCACCATTTTAAGTGAATTTTGTGAGGTTAATAGAAAGAATTAATTTTCCCGTCCTGCCATATGAGGTTTCCAATATTCAATTTTGATTTATATTTTTGGAACCTCTAACCCACTAATTCATATATGAGATGTGTGTTTGTAGTTCTTTGTCTGTCTATCTGTGAATGCAGGTTAGCTTTGGGAGGAGACTTGCATTCAAGGAGCAACCGAACGCAAAAGGATCAACACCAAGCGAGGAGTTCAAGGTAGAGTTACTGGATCCTTTTATCCTTGTGTTTTATGCATGAATGTGGCAGTCTATGTCGGGATAATAGTAAAAGGTAGGAGAATTTCGAAGGTTATTTTTGCATGCATTAATAAACCCTTAGTGCTAGTGCGTAGGGGGATTTCCTACCCACAACAGAATTGGTGACCATACTGGAGAATTTCTCTAAGGTTTTTGGGGATACTTTTTGGGTGTTTTAAATTGGTTTTATTACCTTTTTTCTGAGTTTCTGCAAGAGTCTAAACTAGTAGGGTTTCTAGTCTTCCATACCAATACTCCCTGCTTTCATTGCTTGATTGCTTTTTCTTTTCTGGGAAGTCACAGAGGTATACGTGGCCAGTATAAGGCATGCACGCGTATATTCATGCCCTACCTTTATACAGCCCGTGTACATACATTGGCTGATGAAGTGTTAGTTGTGTGCCTGAGTTCAGATTTTTTTTTTTTAGAGAGGAAGTCATCCTCTTCCTTGTCAGAAGTGATTCTTCTCAGGGGTTTTATATATCTATTTATGGTCTCTATTGTTGCAGTTTGTAGCCTAGGTATAACCTCATATTAGTTTGGTTTTAACAAAGTTTCCTTGCATATTTTTCTGTCAAAGTAAGTTTCTGTGTCTTCAAGGGATTCTGGTTCTCAATACCAATACTCCTTGCCAGTGCTTGATTACTTGTTTTTCATTTTTTGAGGAGTTACAAAGGTGAACACAGCCTATAGTGGGCCTGCACAAGTGCATACGTGCCCTGACCTTGCACAACCCACGTACATACGTTGATTGTTGAACTGTCAGTAGCATACCTATTGAGAATTTGTTTTTTTTGTAGATGAGGAAGACATCCTCTTCCCTGTCAGGAGTCAACCCTCTCAGGGATTTTCTTGATCTAGTCTGGGTCTCTATCATAGCAGTCTGTATCTTAGGTTTGATTACATCATAGCTTTCTTTTTCATTAAAAGTTTTCCTCTGTTTTTCTGTAATAGGGTTTTTAGACATGTTTGAGAGTCTTCTTCAATCAACTTGTGTGTTATCATCAGTAACTCTTTGCGATCTGCGCTTAGGCCAGAAGTCATTTCTTGGTATTTACTTGTTGTCATTTTTCCCTTTTTTTCTTTTTAAGCATTAAAGAATAAAAAATTTCTTTTATTTCTTGGTTTGGTAAAGTAGTTTATTGTTTGCATTAATCATCAGGAAAAAGATTGTTTTCGTAAGTTATTGGATGATTTACTTAGGACAATAAGTAGCTCGTAGTCGAGTGAAATCTTGTTTTGAGTTTTCTGTTAAAAGATCTTAGAAAAAAAAAAGTTTGAAAAGTTGGTTAAAGAGTTTGAATGTGCAAATTTGAATTGGTGAAGAAGTAATTTGTTTCCAGTTTCATTATATGCTCTTCTCTTTCATCTCTAAAAAACATCACTGGTTTCACTTTCATTCCCTTTGACTTAATATAGCCACTAAAATTAACTATTAATTAAAATCAACCAGACTTTATGTTTGTAGGGTCCATCAACTAGTCTAGGCTAGAGACTTGATTTAGGACTGGAGAGGAAACTCTTGAAGGCTGCAAAAACAAGCATAAGATTTTGTGCTAGGGAGTATTAAAAGTCTAGTATCATGAAAGTTATCTGGGACCCCCCTCTAACACAGGGGCTAAACACAAGGTCACATGCGGAAAGGTAGCGGAGATAACCCCTCCAAAGCGAGACTAAGCGTAGTGGGGAACACATTGTTAAGAACAAAATATCAATATAGGATAGAAAAACCTCAGAAAAAGTACTCAATGCCTTGAAAAAGAGATAATTTCAGATAATAAGCCTCTTCGAGGGGGAAACCTCCTTTTACCCCACTTAAATGTTCAAGTATAAGATGATTCAAAATGAAAATGTTTCCTTGGTATATATAGGAGACTAGGAGGTATAATTACAACTAATGGCCTAAAGCTAACATAAATAAAATAACATTACTAATATAATATGCCCTAATTAAGGGGCAATGATCCAATATTAGGGCTTAACATGCCCCTCCCCTTGAGACAAGTGTTTTTCGCAATGCTTGAGTAACTCTGGATGCTTCTGTATAAAAGACTCATCTTCCCAAGTGGAATCTTCAGCCGATAGTTTCCTCCATTTAATGAGATACTCTGAAATGGA
>ML850360.1:0-10681 GCA_009831015.1 Picea engelmannii
GATGTTCTATCCTACAGGTGGGGCCATATTCTAACCGTCTTGTCAGACTAATATGTGAAATTTATATCTACACTTGGCAAGCTCTAAATCTTAGGCTATTGGGAGAATTGACTGGTTCCCTATATTTTTTATTGTGAGGTGTCACAATACTTAGGAGTGGGGGAGGGGTTTCATGAGATGACAAATGATAAACAATGCATATCTATATTATAATCCATGAGAAGAAGAAGTAGAATCTTTGTAAAAATTATGTTATATTGTTTTCATGTTATTTTCGGTTGTTATAACAACTGTTATCTTTATTGAAATGCTAAATTCTATACCATTGACATCACTGTGTGTCATAATCCTTTTGTACATTTCTTCAAAAGACCGCTTAACTGGTTCTTTGTGTCAATTACAGACTATTAAAATATTTACTACAGATTTGTGTTACACGCCTATGGATAGAGGAACAAATTGTTTTATAGTGTACAAGAACGATGACAAGGAAATTAACACTTATCTTGCCCATGCTCCTGTTTACCATGACTGCCAAAAACTTCCCAATTTGAGTGTTATGGGTAAACATCGATTACAATGAGAATAATTTCCATTTGCACAGGAGTACCATATGAAGTGCCATATGGAGTGTCATTTGGAAGACCGGATGGGGTGTCATCTGGACGAATAGATGAAGATCCATATGAAGGATCAGATGAGGTATGCACATATTGTAAGTGACCACGATTGTAGGAAAAAATAGATCGTTCAAATTGATACGCGTGTTCACTGGTAATTTGAGATGAATTAAATGGTATGTCATTAAAATTCGCATTGACAATTAAATTAAATTTTTTTAATGCATTTTTATGATCAAATGTCCTAGTCAAAGACTTGGAAATTGATCTAATTCACACATGATTTCAATTGCCTCCAAAGTACACCATTGGAAATTCAAATTTGGCGCAATCATAGTCACACATGGCAATCGCGTGTGATGAATTCGCTCACGAATTCAACTTTTTCCACCTTGATTGCATTAAAAATCGGGTGTTTAGCCCCAATTTCCATTTCACTCATCCCTTCTTGTTGTGTCGCGCTCACCCTCTGCTCAATTCCTTTCCTCTACACTGTAACCATGCCTAAATGTTATGAACCTTCCTCCTATGCCGAGCTTCTATCCATTCCCAAATTTGCAAAGTGTAGGGATATTTTCCCTCACACAGGGTGGGGACCATTCTTGGTTTTTTTTGCAGGGCCATGATGATGGAATATCACTACAATTCGCTCTCGATTTTGATGGGAGGCTGGAACGCGTAGGGTCTTTGGCCTTCTTGGTCTTTGAGGATTCAATTGCCTCAGCCACGAAATTGCCACTGGTTGGAGATCGATGGTTCAAACACCATCAATTGCCACGACCAAGCTACAACAGAGTTTTCAAGCCTGAGTTTCAAAACGTCTCTGGAGCTAAAGGTTACTCCAAAGAATGGATCAAGGACGAGTAGATTAATCCACTGATATTCATTACCAGGCTTATAAATTGTGAAGGTAGATACTCTGTCTTCAAAGCTTTCCATTTTCATCTGTTAGCTCATTTCCAATTTAATAAGGCCCTGAATTTTCCTTTCTACTTCTTGAAAAGTCTTGAGAAAATATCTTCCCAAGTACGTAAAAATGTGGCCAATCCTCATAACAGTCTATTCCACCACGGACTCATCAAATTGTTTTTCATAACCGAGTTGAAAAAACAGGGAAATACAAGGGATGAATTCCTCTATCAATTCTCAAACCCCCATATCACATTCAATACCAACAAGAGATCAATTGGTTTAGGTATTGTTACTCCATCTAAGCCTCATTCTCCAAAGACTCCAAACCCTCCAACTCAAACTATCTCTTTGTTTGAACAAAAAGCCAAGAAAATTGTTGATTCCCCTGCAACCTCATCGGGAAAGAAGACTAAAAATCCTACTGATAATTCTCCACTTCCCTCAACACCTATTGATCCTCCACCTAAGAAGTTACAAGATCCATTTCAACAAGAATTTCCTTTAGTCCCTACGAATAGAAGAGGAGCCAATCGATTCAAAGGGGAATCTTTTCGAAGAAGTACCCGAAGTGTAAGTGGAAATACTAATGTAAAACCCCCAAGAACTTCATATCATATCCCAGTGTCTTCTGATCATGAAAGCCCCCATCAACGACTCAGAGAAATTTCTGCAGAAGAGTTTGAGCCTGATAGAGAAGTAAAATCTAAACCTATTCCCTCTCACAAGCACTCTGTTACTCCTACCTCCCAGATGCATACATCATCTTCCAAAGTTGATATAACTTCTACATTCATCAAGGGATCCATGCCCTCTTCTTTTGAAACATCTGATCATACCCCAATTATTGATAAATTACAACAAGAAAATGCTTAGTTTCTTCAACAGTTGGAAGAGAGAAAGACTGTGGATAGGCATCTCCATCATGACAATGTGATATTGTAAGTAAAAGTGAATTCTCTCCAACGATTGGTTGATCAAATGAACACCACCAATCGCAGCATCCAAACACAATTGAAACATCGTAAAAGGCCCAAGACAAAGTCTCCAGGACAAGAAGGAGAATCTTCTAAAGCTAATCCACCCCCTCCTTCACGAGTCTAGTTATGTCGGGTGATTCATTTTTGTTTGCAGAGGGACCTGCAAATCCTTAGGCGTGGGGGTAATTTTGGGTTTTCATTTTGACTGTTTTATTGCGATGATCGAATCCTTTTTGCATTGATATTATATATGTTATGCTTCATATTGGCCATTTTGAAGGAGTTTCAAAGGTTTATATATCAATTCATCATGGATTCGCATCAGGTATGTATAATTGATTTTTTTACAATGATTTTGAGATCAATTTAGTTCAATTCGATGTTTACAAAGATCTAATGCATGGTTTGTGTGCAACAGGGAAAAATCGCGGTCAGATCCTCCATTCGGTACCTCGTCCGACACTCTATACAACACCCCATCCGGTACATTATTTGGCACTCCATCTGGCACGTGATCCAGCACTCAGAGCACACTGGAGTTGGTGGTTGGTACATTGTCAACATGTGGTGGACGAATCGACGACCTGGGTTTTGTGCCCCCTCGTGGCCTCCAACTAAAGAGCTCGATACACCTCAGATTGGGTAGTTATAGTGATCGTTGTGTGGCTCATGGATTTTCTAGAAGATGTTGTTGTTAGAAGTTCATTTAATGAGTTTTCCATTTTTGGAGGAGGTCGACCCTTCCAGTGGTCAACCTCTCAAGCTGTAACTTATCTATAAATACCACTATCAGTGGCACGACCACAGATACAAATTTTAAGAAGAATTTCATTGTGTAATTCAGACATTCTTTGAAACTTTTGTTCCAAACTTCGTTTTTTATTAATGACGAAATTGCGTTGATTTAAGCTGGCGTTTTATTGTTGGAGTGTAACCATGACCTGCTGGGGAGCCCACCAATGGTATTGGCTCATACAGTGCCACAACTCTGAGTTACTTACCCCAGGTTGACAATTTAATTGAGGGAATTAGTGCATATAGAATACCCATAATTACATCCATAAGGATGATATAATTTACTGCAGACAAGTGTTTACAACAACCTTATCATTTATGCTAAGAGTATTGGTTTTTCACCTTGACTTTAGCTAGTCATTTACTAGTTTTTCTCTTACATTTTCTACTTGATCTCTAACACTTATTGAGAATCTTATAGTATCATTTATTTGCTATCTGATATGAATTTGTAGCAATGCAACAATTTATAACAATAATTAATATTTTATAACAGCCACAAGAATTATGCCTTGAAAGAACTTGAAAATAACAAGAAGAAATAACTTTAACCTAGTTGAATGATAAAAGCTTGTCACAAGCAAGTTTGACAATGTCTAGCTAGCAAAATAGGTCACTTTTGCAGAGAATTTGTTGCAATTAGATGGCTGTAGAAATATTTTGCAACAACAACAAATTCTAGTGGTCAAAAGTGCAAGAAAACACCATGCAAACTCAACACTTATTTAGTAGATTGATTGGCAATTGTCACAAGTGATTTCCGGATGATGTAAGTGTGCTTTATGTAGGTAAATGTGGAAATTTGGATTGAATTAGTATAGTTGTAACAATGTTTTTCAACAACAACAAGTTAGCTAAGGAGTTAGTCTAATTTAGGGTTATCAAATGTTAGTAAAAGCTTCAAGGATAAAGGTTTGAGTGTTTGTTTGATCAATCAACACTTGTAAATGGTAGACTAGTGCCTTTATAAGGTAATGGAGTCAATAATGGAAACAACAACTCTTAGAGGAAAAATAACAATGATAATGTTATGTGAAAGGGATGGAGAGGATGAGAAAGGTCTTGGTATCCCAAGGCCTAAAAAATCCAACTCCTAGAGATAATTGCTAGAAAGTAACAAAGGTTAGGCCCTAACGATTTCTCTTTTCCTTGAACAAATTGTAATAAAGTATGAAATGAGAAAGGAAGTAGGGTTACTAGAGTGCTACAATGGTAGGAATCTAGTATCTACTTCAAGATATGTGCCTTTCAAAAAAAATTAACAAGTGGAAGACTATAGAGAAAAATATAATAACATATGTCTTTCTTGTAGGGTTTCAAGCAAGCAATTTCATAATCTTAGACATGAAACGAGTAAATTAAATATAAGCATTCATTCAAAATAAAGAAATGCAGATTTTCCACTTACTTCACCAAGAATAATCAATCACAAACCCTAGTTGAAGATCCTCCAAATGAAAATTTGCCAAAATACACCAAGAAATGCCTCCTCCAAGAAGTGCACACCACTAGATTTCATCCAATAACCCTTAAAGAGGGTTGAATTTCAGACCACCACTTGTGTGATGAGTGAATGATGAATACAAATGAGAGTTTTATCTCTTATTTATACAATATCAATGACCTTTAATTACAATTAGGTCATGAAAAGGTCGACATGGCCAAATTACATGAAAAATCCATTTTTTACATAAATTAAAATAATCAAACCCTAAAATCATCTTTAGAGGTGGAGTCATGCCCTTCTAGGGTGAAGTTGAGCCTCTTGGGTGAAACATTGGGCATCATCTGCAAAACGTTGGGCCTTCAAATCCCCTAGATGATGCCACACGTTCCAATTAGCACACAACTACCTCCTTAATGCCAATCTTGACGTTGGGTGACATCTAGGGAAACAATGGTGACATCATGGGCATCCCAAGGCCAACGTCCAGATGGAAGAGAAAGATCCCCCTGGGTCTAGGCCTGCCAAAGTGTCTCCGGTGAACCATTCTTCCTTTTCCCTGGTGCAAGTCTCTGACATCTCTCTGCCCCTGGCTGGGGTCACAACATCCATCTGTGGGCTTTCAGCCCCATGGAGGTCTGAGCTAATCATATCCCCATATGTACATGTCCACTGGGCATGGTCCTGCAACAACAACAAGAATGCCCTCCATGGGCTCATAATTCACAGGGATCATAGCAATTTCAATCACATCCAATAATAAAGTTACCCAAGCATGTGCATCAAACCACCTTTACCTAGACAAATGCTCAAAGATGTTATGCAGTTTAACAATTCAGGTTTGGAGAGGGTATTAGGATGTCCTATTGGTATAATTCTCCTCAGTTTTGGGTGTTTCCTAGGTGAAGACCAATCTAGGTCATGTAATTGTGTGAAATGGCGTAGGAAAACATTTGGGCAGAGGGTGTAGTGATAACAGGGAAATGTAGGTCTTGCTTGTGGGTGCCTCTGCAGAGGGCGAGTTGCACCTTGTCATAGATGCCATTGATTCTTAGCCCATTCAATGCCTTTTATTCTTTGTCTTAATGCTTTTTATTTTGAAGGGAAAAGTTGGGGGACACTGTCCTGATGTGGTGACCAGTGGTGACTGTTGGATTACTGAGAGAGGGGGTGAATCAGTAACAGAGAAATTTAATCCCTTTTCACCATAAAATGAAAGTGTTATATCAATGTATCATTATAATCAAATAGTTGTCGAGTAAATAAACAATGAACAAATGAACAACCGCACACATAAAAAGTACACCAGTGTTTTACGTGGAAACCCAAAGCGGGAGAAAACCACTAAATGTTTTTTCTTATATGTCTTTAATAATTACATTCATTGGAAGCACCGACTTCCTTTGTTTTCTAGCTACAACTGGGAGGAGGCTCCAACCCCCTAGTTTCTCAGGCTACAACCTAAGGGAAGCTCCAAATTCCCAATTCTTTGGTTACAACCAGAAGGAGGCAACAACCCCCTATGCTCTCCAGCTATAACCAGAAGGTGGCTACAATCACATGTCCTTGCCCCGTCCAACCACCCTGACGTATAAGTAGAATGATGGAACCACTATCACACTATCACTGTGAGATATATTGTTGTAAACATGTACCAATCAACCTGCACCAAACAACATGTATCAATAACTTAAACCATGCATCAACCTATACCTCAACCTATAATCAACCTATACCATAAACAAATGAATCAACCATGCACCAACATGTACCAAACAACTTGTAATCAACCTGTTATCACTCCAAGAAACTCTTTGTGGTTGTAAGTCAAAGATGCTTGGTAACTTTAAATAAACTCGTTTTTGTGTTTTTGTATGAGTGGATCAATGGGATAACTCAACTATAGTATGGCCTCTAGACAGTCAAAATGAATAATCAAATGAACCAATGCTCTCAAGGATCAATAATCAGATAATAGATTTAAAATGAGTGAAGAAATCTATACTTATTAACCAAAACCACATATGTGATGGGTCAAATAATATAATGAAGAATAATATTAAGTCAAACCTATGAATTGACTAATGAGATGACAGTCATTTAGCAGTTAAAACAAGCTTGAAATAAAGTACAGAAGAAAGGATGGAAATCTGATATCAATAAAGAGAGAAAATTGTGATCTGTATTATCATATGAAAAGTCTGTTACAAAATAGTATAGTTCCTGTATCCAAAATCCAACCTCTCTGGCGCATCAACAGTTTGTGGCTTTATAGCCTTTACATCAAGATTTCAGATCCTATTTTAATGGATTTGAAATACCTAAAATAAACATAATCAAAATAAATCTTTAGCATACATGATCTAATCTTATCATCAGAAGTCGAAATTGACAACTGAAGCATTATTTGGCAATTTGCTTATGAAAATCACAGATTCAAAAATCTGTCTTTGATGACTGGGTGATTTCTGTCAAGAGTAATCATGCCATTTGGTGTTATTTCCTTACCATATGTCTTTAAAACTTAATGAGAAAGATATTCTAGCTTCTCCTAATTATTATCCATCATTTAACACCTTTACCATGTGTTTAGGAATCCAAAAATCACGATCTGGGTAGAAAGAAAACGTCTCTGGACTCTTCTGCACTTTAACCGACTCTTTTGTCCTGAATCTGCTCCTTTAGCTGGTGAAAAGGAAAACTTTCACCGGCTCACTACACTGTGAGAAAAATCAATGAGCCGGTGAAAGTGTAGATTTTTTTAATGAAAAATACCTTGGGAAAAATCAAATTTCTAAGCCGTGGAGAATCTGTTTTACACACTTGAATAGTCGATTGACAACTAGACATCCTAATATTTCCAATGGTACTTTCAAATCTGTGTTTAGATATTGGGAAGGCAGTCAAAATTCCCCCACAAGATGAGGCATAATTTTTCAAACAAATTTCAGAATGAATTATTTGATCGCTAACACAACATGTACCATAAACAAGTGCATCAACCATGCACCAACATGTACCTCAACATATACCATGAACAAATGCATCAACCATGCACCAAACCTATATGAATAACCTGTCACAACAACCTATCTCATCAATCTAATCAACCAATTCAGATCTACTCACCAAGATCAATTACCAAGACAACTCTCAAAGATGTGCATCAACCAAACATAACACAACAACTCATAATCATCACCAAGATCAATATGTACTTCTAATAGTATACCAATACAAGTATGCTACATCATCCATAAACCATGTTTCAACAATACTACTAACAAGTGCCTCCAACCATGTACCAATCATGTATCAATTACTCATCACCTATGACTCATCAAGATGTACCAACATCATCAACTATACACCTCATGTATGTGCCAACTCATCAACTACTTGTCTCAATCATGTACCCAACATGTACCTCAACCAAAATCCCTCATCAATTTCATCATCCAAATCCAATTTGTAACTCTGTAATAGACCTGGTATATACGATCACATACCTACAAACCTTCCTTAACTTTAACAACAAGAGACTAACATTTTCATCAAACTTTACTTTAGTCTCGCATGACTAGTTTTGGATTAGTTAACAACCCTAACTTGAAATAATCATAACTATGTATCTGTAATGAATAAAGATCTAAAAATAGTACACAATGTTCTTCAGTGTGTCTTATGCAATTCCTCCAAGTGTCCCTACTTGGAACCTCTCAGAAAAAGAGTTATAGCAAAAATGACATACCTTGTTGAATTATGGTTTATTCTAGAGAGAGAAATTGTAGAGCATGCCTCGCAAAAAAAAATTGTTGTATGGATTTGAAAATTGTACACAGAATACTACAGAATGTACTCTAAGCAACACATTTGGTCTTACTGAATTTGGATATGTTATGAACAAGTTATGACATTTGTACCCGAAACACTCGTTTTAGACTAGTTTTAGGACTAGCAACAAACCCTATTTTCCACGGAGTGTAACTCTAAAAATACAACGACCCACAAGCTGAAATTTGTACTATAACTATTTGGATATGTTTCCTCAATGGCCTCCCAATTTCATGGTCTGAATCATTCTAGAAATAAAGTTATTGCGAAAATGGTGAGATGACTTGTAAATAACATATCTTAGAAAACATCATCAAAATAATTTATTCTTCCTTGAATTTCGGCCTTCTTTACTTCACCTTCTATCTGAAATTTGACTTAGATATCCTTTGGTTACCTCAGTCACCTGTAGATATTCAATATGTTCAAGTCTGTTTTAAATGAGAGAGTCCTACCTCTTGTTTATACTTTCATGTAGCTTCCTCAAGGGGTTACCTTTTAACCATCTTAACCCTCTTTCCTTATTTTATGGCTAACCCACTTCTAACCATTTGTCCACTTAGTAATTTCTCCATTAACTTTATTATTTAAATAATTTATTTTGTATTCATTTTGACTTGTAGTACACTCATCACTTCACTTTATTATTTACATTCTAAAATATCTTAAAACAATTTGACCTTTTGGGGCTTCTAGATGACTCATGAGGGTTCTCCAACTTCACATGGCCATAACTCTCTAACCATGAGGAGTTATGTGATGTTCCACATGTTATAACCCTAAATCACACCATCCATGCTTACCTAGCATCTGGCCAACTCATTGCCCTTCATTGCCAAAGCCATGCTGAACAGACTCTTCAAAACCCCTTAAAACAAGTAACCCGCGCCCTAACCTAACATTGGACGCGTTGGAACGCGGGCTAGCCCACTACAGCCCGTGTTTACCTAACAAAGCAAAAAATCAGGAAAGTTTCCGCCGGGACGAAAAGCTTTGGGTCAGTTAACTGGAACTCGTCCATGCATGGCTAGGAGTTCCAGTTAACTGACCCAAAGCTTTTCGTCCCGGCGGAAACTTTCCTGATTTTTTGCTTTGTTAGGTAAACGCGGGCTGTAGTGGGCTAGCCTGCGTTCCAACGCGTCCAGTGTTAGGTTAGGGCGCGGGTTACTTGTTTTAAGGGGTTTTGAAGAGTCTGTTCAGCATGGCTTTGGCAATGAAGGGCAATGAGTTGGTCAGATGCCAGGTAAGCATGGATGGTGCAATTTAGGGTTATAACACCACATACCACCGGAAATGGAATGACATGTACTATCCATATAGAATAGTCTTACTTGCAAATATATCAAAAATCATATCATTATCCATCAAACAAACTTGGGTCCATTACCTAAACCTAGGTTCTCCAACTTCACATAGCCATAACTCTCTAACCGTGAGGAGTTATGTGACGTTCCACATACCATTGGAAATGGAATGACATGTACTACCCATATAAAATAGTATTACCTTCAAATATACTAAAACTCATACCATTATACATCAAACAAACTTGAGTACATTAACCAAACCTTTGTGCTACTGGAATTCGCTACCAGACTTTCTCCAAGGGTTGACATCAATATACAATATCACTCTCCAATGGTTGACATCAATGACAACCAAAAATCCATACCAACTATCCATCAACCTAAGCCAACTGTCTGATAGTGACAACATTACCCATAAGCACTTCACGGAAATGAGAAGGATGGTGCGTGATGAGACCCCCTTTTCTCTTGGCTATGCCACCAAGAGCTACTACCTTGGTTTGGTGACCAGATAGATGGTAGTTTCATACTGCTACATGTCCATGGACCTAAAAGGCTAGCTCATGATGAGACCTCCCATCCATTAACTATACCTTGAGTTTTATTTTATCTTATGGGTCCCCTTTTCTTACAGAGAAGCCTTTTATTTCTTTCTCAGGAATCCCTAGGTGAAGCATCTCAAAGGTTTTTGGCCAACTCCTTTCCTTCTAAACCTTATCAAATCGTCAATTTCATCTTCTTGTGTAGAAAAATAGTCATCCCAGTCTTCAGAGAGGTTAGAGGCATCATCAA
>ML850360.1:42904-55028 GCA_009831015.1 Picea engelmannii
AGGGGAAAGAGAAACAAGGAGTGTAGCTACGGCTAGACTCTCTTCTTCTCTTTCAATGGCTAAAGGTTTCTCTATTAGGGGACATGAGACAAGGACCTACTTGTGTGCTTGTCACCTAGGGTTTTGATTCATAAAATTTATAAACAATATGTAAGATATTTAAACTACAACCATTCAATAATAATTTTTACAAAAAAAACACTTACAATTCATGAAGAAATAACCATGCAAACCCTAGTTGTCACACCTTCCTTCAAGAGAAACACCATAAATGCCAAAAAATCTCTTCCTTCAACAAGTGCACACCACTAGTTCAGCCAAAAACCCCAATAGGGTGCTAAAAATCAGACCTCACTATTGAGTGAGTGATAATTGATGATAAAAATGAGAGTGAAAACCCTCAATATATAGTGTATCAATGACCTAATTTTACTTTTTAGGTCATAAAAAGGCCGACAAAGCCATAATGTCAAAATCATATTATTTTTACATTAAATGCTAAGTAAAATCCCTAGACAAGTAAAAATGAGAGTAAAATCCCCTTCAAAGGAGGCGTTGGCCCTTTCTAGGGAAAATGAGACACTAAGGAGCAAAACGTTATCCCCCTAGGGTCCTCTCCAACATGCCACACGTGCCACTGCTACCCAGTCTGCCTGCAAAAGCATCCATGAAGCGGGATGACGTCATGGTGAATATGGAGACGTCCCAAGCCTTCCAAGGCTGGAGTTCTACTGAAAAGGGGCCATTCCCCCTAGGTATAACCCTGTCGAAGTGCCTTTGATGGAACATCCTCTTCCTCTTTGGTGCAAAATCCCTAATCAATATACATCCTATCTCTACCCCCTGATGGGGTCTCAACATCCATCTAGTGGGATCTTCAGCCCCATGGAGTTCCAAACTAGTCATCTCCCCATGTGTACCGATTGAAATGGTACCTGTCCGTTGGGCATGGTCCTGCACATCAAAAGCTACTCCCTCCATGGGCTCATCAGTCACTGGGATCATAGCAATGTTAATCACATATCATCATCAATATTATTAAACATATGCATAAAAACCCTAATACATCAGTTAATAGCTCAAAGACATTACAAAAACTTGCAATGAAAGATTGGAGAAAAAGACAAGATGTCCTATTAGGCTAGTGGCAACAAGAAAAGGAAAGTTTCCAGGAAGATTTCATCCAAGCCATGTAAGTGAGGTGATGTGGCTAGGGGATGTCCAGACATGTGGGTGCAATGAGGACCAAGGATGCATAATGTTATCTATGGGTGCCTTTGTAGAAGGCGAGATATACCTGTCATGGATGCATTTTTTCCAAGCCCGTTCTTGCCTTTATTATTTTTCTTGCTTTATTTTTTTATTTTCTTTTTCTTCTTATTTTTATTTTTATTCAAGGGCTAACCAGAGGACACTGCCTTGGCATGGTTACCTGAGCTGACAGTGTTACCCACAAGTACTTTCACAGAGATCAGAAGGATGGCTCGTGATAAGACCCCCTTTCCCTTGGCCATGCAACCAAAGGTCACTGCCCTGGCGTGGTAACCAGATGGTGGCAATGTCATGCTGTTAGGTACCCATGAACCTAAGAGGTTGGCTCATGATGAGATCCCCTATCCTTTGACTAGGTCTTGTTTGTTATTTTCCAAGTCCCTCTTTTTCTTACTGAGAGGCCTTTTATTTCCTTCTCGAGGATCCTTGGGCAAAGCATCTTGAGGTTTAATTTTTAGGCCTTTTTCTTTTACCATCTTCTTTTACCTTCCATGCCTTTAGCCCCTTCTTCCCACGAGACAAGGTGCAATCCTAAAAATAGGTCAACCCAATGCCCAGACAAGGGGAATGGGATAAATGGGCAGGAGATATGATGAAATAGTGGTGCTATGATGGGAGTGGATGATGGATTTTCAGAAATTCCCCAGTGGAAAACCAAGATCTATGGGAACAGGCTTGCTAAGGCACCTTGTCAATCTCCCCAAGCATGGTCAAGTGGGCTAATGTAATATCCAAGCAGTTGTTAGAGATAAAAGGAATCAAATGCATATATTTAAAGGTTTCAATGATCAAAAGTGACACATACCATGCTACCTGAACCAATTACCTCATGGATCAAGAACCTCTTCCGATACAAGACCAAGCCGATGGTGATGGGTGCTGTTGCTACTGACAAGACAAATTTGATGGAAAAAGAAAAGGATGGGCCCTCCAGGTCCATGCTCAGGTCAATCCTACTCTTGGTACTCCATGTCTAGGACCTATGGGCCTCGAGACATGATCTCCTTGTTATCCGTAAAAAGTGGGGATAACACTTCCTAGATGGATATAGCGGGTACAAACAAATTCTCATGGCACCCGAGGATCAGGACAAGACTACCTTCACTTGTCATTGGGGCACCTATGCCTATAGGGTCTTACCATTTGGCTTGTGTAATGCTCCTCCCACATTTCAATGAGAAGTACTAGGGATATTTGTTGATCTTATTCATGATTGTGTGGAGGTATACATGGACAGATTTACAATATATAGAAATACTTACCAGGAAGCCCTAGATAATCTAGAAAAAGTCCTTATCAGATGTCAAGAAATGAAACTATCCTTAAGTCATGAAAAATGTAAAATGTTGTTGACTTAAGGACTGGTATTAGGACATCATGTTTCATCCGAAGGGATTAAAGTCGATCCTGCTAAGATTGAGGTAATCGTTAAAATTCCACCCCCCAAGACTCAAAAATAGGTAAGAAGATTTCTTGGACATGATGGATACTACCGACGATTTATTGAAAATTTCACAAAGATTGTTTCACCCATGTTTGGATTGTTAATAAAATATGTTGATTTTATTTGGATTGACCAGTGTCAAACCGTCTTTGAAACTCTAAAATCTAAGGTATTTGTGGCACCCGTTCTTAGGGATCTCAAATTCCACCCTATTATCAATAACAACAACAGTGGAACTCATCAAGTTGGAAAAACTATTCTACACAATACCAACATCCTTGGCTTCATGGATGGAGAGGAGGGCATAACCAAGGAAAACCTCAAGCTCCACCTATCCCTATGTTGAACCATCCTTATCCTTAGTTTCCACTGAGCACTCTGCAGCTTTTGCGAGGTTTTGTTCCACCACCTCTACCTCCTATTCCACAACAACAACAACCGCTACAATATCATAATGCAAGATCCCCAAGATAGACATTATTACTGGCACAACCAGTGCCCAATCCAAAAAACAAGCCCCCTCAACCTCTTCACAATGTTGAGATGCAGGCCTTCTCGATGTATGTCATTACTCCTGTTCCATTACAGGAAATTCAAATAAGATTGGGAAAAATTCTGGATAGGCAGAGACCTTCAGTAGTCATCCAGGAAGAAGAAGAAGAATAAACCACCAAACAACCCACGAATGACACTAGGTCAGAAGATGTTATTATTCCTATGGACCAAGAACCCAAGCTTCCCCAAAATGAACCTTCATGAATTACGAAGGCCACTCCTTATCCAGACAAATTAATAATAGAGAAACCTACCACCCGACCAAAATTTGACATATTGAATGAATTGAAGAATATTTGTGTCAATATTCCCTTGATACAAGCCATTAAGGACATTCCAATCTACAATAAGGTAGTCAAAGAATTGTGCATTAAGAAGCCAGGTAGGAAGCATAAGGACCCTCCTACAATACATTTTATAGGAGGACTTTTTGTATACATATCAGAGCAGGCAAAGCTATCAAAATATGGGAACCTTGGAAATCCCGTAGTGACCATAACCATTAATGAGGTATCCATTGGAAACACTGGCATATACCTAGGGGCAGCCATCAATGTTATGACCGCTACTACCTTGGAGAAATTACAATTACAACCTCTTCTTAGGCTTACTCCAACCATTTTGGAATTAGTAGATAAGACCAGGGTTATACCTAAAGGAAATTTAGATGATATCATGGTTACTTTAGCCTCATGGGAGTACCCAGTAGATTTTCTTGTCATTCACTCAAAGGATCCTACCAAAGGCCATCCTGTCATTTTAGGAAGACCTTGGTTAGCCACAACCAATGAATTTATTGGTTGTAGAGAGGGAGAAATGACCATCTTGAATGGACTTTCTATCCAGAAGCTCACCATCTACCCTCCAACTCAACCTATCATGGAAAATATATGGTGGCTTGAGTGTCCATACGATAATGAGGACTAGGAAGAACCCGTATTGCCAAGTGACCATGCATGTGCACTTCAGGAGCACACAACAAAAAATGTGCTAAACCAATTTATTTATGCTATCACGTGTGTTGATTTTCCACAATCTTTTCCCCAATTTGAGTACATGTTTGGGGAATAATCTTAGGAACAATTGGACGAATCCATTTTGTCTTCGACATCTTTCATTTTAGAGATAGATGAGTCTGCCACATCTTATATTATGCCCTATGAGATTAGTCCAGGGAATGTTTTACATATAAAATCCCGGCTAGATGCAGACCAACAAAAATAGTTAGTAAGTATCCTTAAAGAAAAATCAGGAGCATTTTCTTGGGAATACACTGACATGAAGGGTATACACCCTGACACATTCATACATCACATATATACCCAAGGTGAAGTAACACCTGTTAGGCAACCCCATGGAAGGATGAACCCAACACTCAAAGATATAGTAAAGGAGGAGATCCAAAATTTATTAAATGTCAGATTTATTTATCCCATCTCCGACAGTAAGTGGGTATCTCCTCTTGTAGTGGTTCCAAAGAAAGTGATCGGGAAATGGAGAATTTGTGTTGATTTCTAGGAACTCAACAAAGCCACTCTGAAGGATTACTTCCCTCTTCCTTTCATTGACCAAGTTTTGGATACCCTGTCTGGAAAGAAGTGTTTCTCCTTTTTAGATGGGTAAAATGGGTACAATCAAATTCTCATAGCACCCGAGGATCAGGACAAAACTACCTTTACCTGTCCTTGGAGCACCTATGCCTATAGGGTCTTACTGTTTGGATTGTGTAATGCTCCTGCTACATTTCAACTAGAAGTACTAGGGATATTTGTTGATCTTATTCATGATTGTGTGGAGGTCTACATGGATGACTTCACAGTTTATGGAAACACTTACCAGGAAGCCTTAGATAACTTAGAAAAAGTCCTTATCAGATGCCAATAAATGAATTGGTCTCTAAGTCATGAAACATGTAAAATGTTGTTGACTAAAGGAGTGGTTCTAGGACATCATGTTTCACCTGAAGGGATAAAATTCGATCCTGCAAAGATCGAGGTCATCGTCAAACTTCTACCCCACAAGACTCAAAAAGAGGTGAGAATATTTCTTGGACATGCCGGATACTACCGACGGTTTATTGAAAATTTTACAAAGATTGTTGCACCTATGTTTGGATTGTTAATAAAGGATGTTGATTTTGTTTGGACTGAGCAGTGTCAAATTGCCTTTGGAACCCTAAAAGCTAAGTTGTTTGTGGCACCAGTTATTAGAGGGCCCAATTGGACTCTCCCATTTCACATATCTATTGATTCCTTCGACACCACAATAGGAGGAGTATTAGGGCAGAAAGAGGACCAACAGTCCTATGCCATTTATTTTGTGAGCAAGAAATTATCCCCTGCCGAGCTAAACTACACAGTTACCAAGAAGGAATTCTTGGCAATAGTTCATGATATCAATAAGTTTCTTCATCACATTATAGGTTACAAGTTATTTGTACATACAGATCATTCCCCCATTAGATTTCTCATGAATAAACCCATAACTAATGGACGAGTGACTAGGTGGCTCCTGCTATTGCAAGATCTTAACATCACCGTGCTTGACCGACCAGGAAAGGATAATGTGGTAGCTTATTTTCTTTCATGAATAAAAAATGAGGATGATGATATTCCTGTAGATGATAGTTTCCAAGATGAGCACCTTTTTTCCCTCTCTGTAAATACTCCGTGGTTTGCAGATATGGAAAATTATCTGGCTACTAGGAAGTTACCGTCTCATTTTTCACCACATGAAAAGCATAAAATTTTACACATAGTGCTAATTACTCTTGGGTTTGTCATGAACTTTTTCGCACAGGTCCTGATTTGATTATTCGTATATGTGTCCGAGAGGATGAGGTACCAAAAATACTACGAAGTTGTCATGATGGACCATGTGGTGTCCATTTTTCTGACAAACATACAACATATAAGGTGTTACATTCAGGATATTATTGGCCTAGCATTTTCAAAGATGTTGCCAAGTATGTGAGGAGTTGTGATAGTTTCCAAAGAATAGGAAGACCTACTTTAGCCAAGGAAATTCCCTTGCATGCCCAAGTTATGATATAATCCTTCCAAAAATGGGCCCTTGACTTTGTAGGACCAATTTCACCCATGTCCCGTAAGAATAACCATATTTTGGTTTGTACGGACTATGTCACCAAGTGGGTAGAGGAAAAAGACCTATTCAGGGCTACAAAAAAATCTGTTGTCGAATTCATCTATGAATACATCTTTACCCGCTTCGGTGTCCCTCATGAATTGTTACAGACCAAGGCACTCAATTCACTTCCAAGCTGATGAGAGAGATAATGGAGAAATATGGGATTAAAAACTGTAAATCTTCTCCATACCACTCGCAAGCTAATGGTCAAGTAGAATCTACAAACAAAGTTCTAGAAGCTATCTTAACTAATACTATTCAATTACATCACTGGGATTGGGCTGATAGGCTTCCAGAGGCTTTGTGGGCATATTGGACCACCTGGAGGAACACCACTGGGCATACCCCTTATGAGCTAGTGTACGGGAAACAAGTACTTATACCAATAGAATTCCAAGTAAGGACCTTCCGTATTGCCACATAATTGGGATTAAACTTAGATGAGGCTCAGAAGCAACGATCCCTACGATTGAATGAATTCGATGATATCAGGCAAGATTCCATCCAACGAACAATATTAGTCCAAAACCAGAGGAGCAAGTGGCATGACAAGTTTATTAAGAAGAAACAATTCCAACCTAGTGATTGGGCTCTATTGTTTGATTCCTAATTTAAAACCTTCAAAGGAAAAATCACCACCCACTGGCTGGGCACTTGCGAGGTAGTCACTTTATATGACAACGGAGCTATGAAAATCAAAACAATCGACGATGGACAAGTCTCCTTTGTAGTAAATGGACACAGACTCAAATTTTATCATAAGCCCATTTCCAAAGAAGATTTTCTATAGGTCATGTCAACTAAAAAGGCATTGGCCTTAGTAGATGGGGAAGTCCCCCCTTGTTCTTGAAATTTTTTTCTGAATTTTCTACTGTACATATGTAAATAATTTTGAAATTTGTTGATAAGCAATTCTAGAGATTTCTATAGGTATTTATTTCACCAAGAGTAGACAGTTTCAAGGAAATATAAAAGAAGGATTTTCTTCAAAACATTGTTACACTTGAATTTTGTTGTCTGTTGAGCATCAAATGAATATTGACTTGTTGTAATTAGCCATATTTTTGCAAAATTTTCATTTTCCTAAGGCATTCTAAAAAGCAGTTACTCTTGAAAATATCCACCACTGTATAAGGAAGTTATACCGTAACCATCAAGCTTAGAGGTCTCTCGTACAGTTTCTCCCAAGAAACTTGAGTAAGTGAGTAAAGTATCTTTATTAAAAAGTAACAAGGAGGTCTGATTAGTGGTTAGTCATGGAAACATCACAATAACTACAAAAGAAGAAAGTGAGTTGAGCCTAGAGATACCTTTCTGTTCTTTCTCAATGGTACCATCCACTACACACTAAATAGCTTGATTATATCATATCTTTAGATAGGACACATCCACTTAAGTACCCCTTACATCAGGAAAATAACTAAGTAATATAACGGAAAGTCATCCTCTAACATAAATACCATCCCAATTGAAAAAAAAAGAAAGAAAAAGTTGTTTTCAAAGTTGTCCCCCCTATCTTCTTGCATAAAGAAATCCTATACTAAAAATCTTAAAAGATGGAGGGTCAGTCTCTGAGGGTGTAAGAGGCTAACCCACCAGGATACTGAACAGGTCTGCTGGTAGCGGGTACTGGCTTGTGGTATGACTAGGTGAACCCGTCAGAGTACTAAATAGACTTGTTGGAAGTGGGGAAATCTACCTAGTGAGGATGATAATTTGACAAAAAATAAATAATAAATTTTAACTTGTCCTGATGTACGAAATTACTTGCAGACAAAGTTGACATGAAGTATGTATGGTTAAGCTACGGTTAATGAACTCCATAAAATTTCCATTGGGAACTAACTCTAAGAATATCTTGAAACTGTCTGGCCTACCTCTTCTTATCTATATATAGGATGTATTATCCTGTAGGTGGGGCCATCTTCTAGCCGTCTCGTCAGACCAATCTGTGAAATTTATCTTTACACTTCACAAACTGTAAATCTTCGGCTATTGGGAGAACTGACTAGTTTCCAATACTTTTGATTGTGAGGTGTCACAATACTTAGGTGTGGAGGAGGGGTTCATGAGTCGGCAAATGATAATTGCCTAGAGAAGTAAATCTTTGTAAATTGTTTTGTATTATTTTCATGATACAGGTTATTACATCAGCAATCATTTTATTTTGAAGTGATAAATATCTTGTGTGCTATAAATTACTGTACATATACTCAACAGACCATTGTATTGGTTCATTTTCGTTATAGGTTGTTCATTGTAGGTTTGACATTACATGTCTTATGCAAGTGGACTGAGTGATCATGGTGGAAAAATCAACAACAATGGAACATTTTGCCTCTGCTTTTAATCACTGTGACTGTCAAAAACATTTCAATATTGTAGGCTATCCATTACAAGAGGTAAAAATGTATTTAACACAGAGGTGTCGTATGAAGTGTCGTATGAGATGCCGTATGAAGTGTCGTATGAGGTGACGAATGAAATGCCATATGAATTTACACACCAGTAATTGTCCACAAACCTAGGCAACCAGGAATCAATGACATTTAATTGAATTGGTTGAAGGAAATCAAGATTGAGGATGCAAGCCATTTCTTTACCAGAACAATTCAATAAGCTTGTTGAAACCCCTGTAGCCTCATAAGGCAAAAAGACCAAGAATCCTATTGTTAACCCTCTGATTCCTTCAATATCTCTTGATCCTACACCCAAAACTCTCCATGAAGTAATTCAACAATAATTTCCTACAATTCCCACCAATAGGAGAGGAGCTAATCGATTCAATAAAGGACCCTTTCGAAAGAGTACCCGGATCACAAGAGAAAAAACTTATGAAAAACCACTGACTACTTCAGACCCTATCCAAGTGTCCTCTGATCTCGAGAGTCCTCACAAAATACTTAGGGAAGTGACCGTAGATGAATTGAAGCCACAAAGAAAGACAAAATCAGAACCTACCTCTCCTTATCAACCCCCTATTACTCCTACTTCACCAATGCCTACCCTAGATCCTAAGAATGGCCTAGCCCAGATCCTAAGAATGATAGATTTCCCACATCTTTCAAAGGATCTAAGCCTTCCTCTAAGATAACTATTTCTGCTCCAGCCATTAAGAAGCTACAAAAAGAGAATTTTCAGCTGTTGCAACAATTGGAATAAAGGAAGACAATGGACACACATCTTCACCATGATAATGAAGTCCTCCAAGCAAAGGTAAATTCCCTTCAACGTTTGGTTGACGAGATGACCAAATCCAATTGCAGCCTCATAGCACAACTGAAGCAACACAAGAAGCATAAGGCAAAGTCTTCACAGCAAGAAGGAGAAGCTTCTAAAGCAATTCTTCTTCAGCAAGCTTAGTCATGAGGGGTAATTTATTTTTGTTTGCAGTGGGACCTGCAAAATCATAGGTGTGGGGGTAATGTTGGGCCCGTGATATGACCAATTTTATGATGTTAATTAGATCCTTTTTGTCTATGTGCATATGCGTTTTCATGTTTTGAAGACGTTTTTGAAGAGATTTTGTGTCAAATCGCTATGATCCACACCAGGTATGCATAATTCATGTTTTGTGATGATTTTGAGTTTAAATCAGTATGTTTTTATGATCCCAGGAAACTAATTCATGCTTTGTATGTCATAGGGAAAAATCACAGCTTGTTTTTGCTTCCAACACTCAGTCTGATACTCCATCCAACACTCAGTTCGATACTCCATCCAACACTCCGTCCTGCACAAAAATGATGGGTGATTCAATGGTTATGGTATTGGCAACCAACGATGGGTGAATCAGAGACATAGTTCTTTCTCGTTCTCGTGGCCTCCATCTACTAAACTCTTGACAACTCGATTTGGGTTGTTATGTTTTGAGATTATTGGCTCGCCTCATTTCTAGAAGCCACCGATAGTTAAAGCATATTAAATGCAATTTACTATTTTTATAGAGGGTCCACCCTTCCAGTGGTCGACCTCCCAGCTTGTAAAACTTATAAATACCACCTCAGTGGTCAGACAATAGTGAAGAAGTTGTGTGTTAGAGAGAAAAGACAATTTTTCTCTGTTTTCCTATTTTCATTTTGCCAGAACTGTGTAAAGACTGTGTTTTTAGTTTTAATGGTAAATTTGTATTGTTGAAGCTCGTGGTTCACCTTTGAAGAGTAACCATGACTTGCTGGGGGGGGCACCAACAGTCTGGGTGACTATCTAATGATTTTTCTTGTGAATTGAATAGTGTAGTTGTCTTTTTATTTATTTTCTATACATGAATTGTCATTTTGCTTATTTGTTGTTTATGATTTAATTGGTTTAATTTAGTTTTGCAGGTTATTATGAAGAATCTTGTTAATATGCAATGAATTTTTAGTTAGTAGAATCAAGCTTGCAAGCTTAGATACTAACCCCGTGTATAAGTAGATGATAGATAAGTTTTCTTTTATGCTGAAATAGATGATAAAAACAGAGTTTTTAATTCATGATTTCTTTGATAGGGTTTCGGTGGATGGATAGTCATTACCTTTAGTTTTCAATTCTAGTTTGTCTATCTAGTTGCTACTTAGCTTTTCTTATTTAATTTTCCATTTAGTTTTCTCATTTTATTTCTTATCATATGCTGAAATAGTGTTGAATTTATGTTTATGAGTATTTCCTCTTTTTGCAAATTGAATTGTCAAAATAAGACTAGTTTAGTTTACTTCATGCAATTTCTTTCTTAGCTCTAGGTTTAAATTTCAATTCAAAGTTAATTATTGAATTTAGATTTCAGTTATGAATCTTAGTATGAATTTTCTTAATTAATATAGAGTGCAATTGAATTTACTAGAATAGTATCTTTAGAATGTTGATAATTAATGTATGATTGAATAATCACATGGATATGTAGGATAGTTGATGTTGTTTCCATAATGGCTAAGTGTTGGACACACCTACCACACTTAGAGGGGGGGTGAATGAGTGTGGGGATCTTTTTACCAAAACTTCCCTCTTGCACAAAACTTATCAATTATCATTCAACATTTATTCATTACCCATTGTTTTCATTTATAACCAGTTAGATGTAGGCACATATCAGCATCATATATCAATAATATATCATCAACAAGTCATCATCATAATGGACACAAAGAACACAAGATGTATGTACAATTTTTTTTATTACGGACTACAATCCTTGGGTTTATCAGCAACAACTGAATAGAGTACAACTCTACAAGAACACCAGCTCTATATGCAAGACTCAGCTTACACCCTCAGTATCAACTGAGATGAGGAAACAATCCTCAACAGATATTAATCTGTCAACAGGTACCCGACCTGTCAGTAGTGCAGCCCGCGTGTGAACGCGCTCTGGCTCACTACATCCCGCATGTGAACACGGCCAGTGTATAATGAAACAAGCGCATGCTCTTGAGCAATTAGGGTTCTGCTTTGCTTCACATGCTCAGATCCTCTGCAACCTACAATCACTTTCTCTTCTATCTTCCACTGTCCAAACTGACCCACATCCAGTCACAATACATCCAAGATCTCCAATAGCTTGCTCATTCTCCACAACAAATCAATATGAATGCTATCTCAATCATGCATAAACAACAAGTGTACCATAGCAATCATGTCACTACTGAATCACAAGAGTGTTGCTCACTCCATCCTTCAAATCAACCAAATTGAGCCACATCATAGAATCCATACCAAGAATTCCCTAAG
>ML850361.1:7744-32022 GCA_009831015.1 Picea engelmannii
ATTTATCCATTAAAATTATTATTGAAATAATTTATTTTGTATTCACTTTGAATTATAATACACTCATCACTTCACTTGATTATTTACCTTTTAAAATCTCTTAAACCACTTTGATTACTTTGACCTTTTGGGGCTTCTAGATGCAATATGAGGGTCCTCCAACTTTGTAAGGCCATAACTCTCAAACCGTGAGGAGTTATGTGACGTTCTACATACCACCAGAAATGGAATGACATGTACTATCCATATAGAATAGTATTATATGAAAATATATCATAACTCATACCGTTAACCATCAAACAAACTTGGGTCCATTACCCAAACTTGGGGTCTCCAACTTCTCATGGCCATAACTCTCTAACCGTGAGGAATTATGTGACGTTCCACATACCACAGGAAGTGACATGACAAGAACTATCCATATAGGATATTTCCCTGAAAAATTCACTTTTCTTCATCTCATTATTCCATAATTAAGCATGGGTTCTCTTACTCCACAAAGTGTCTTCCCGTGAGGGATTTCACCATAAGGGGACCACTTTGGAGTTCATCCATATTTAATTCTTATCAACCATGAAAAAACAATAATGAGTCATATTTACATCAAACACTATTGGGCCCATTACCCAAACCTTTGTGCTATAGGTCTTTCTTCAAGGGTTGACATCAATGACAACCAACCTTAATCAACACCTTTTCATTGGGATGAAGCCGCTCAATGCTCTTTCGAAGTGTTGAAACACACCCTCAGGAATGCCCCTCTGCTTCAGCCACCCAATTATAATATGGATTTCTTATTGTACTTGGTTGTGGAAGAGTTGACCATTGGTATGGTCTTGGTTTAGGAGGATCATTTTCTCTCAGAATATGTGATTTATTACCTAAGTCGAGGCCTGGTTGGACCGAAACTCAATTATTCCCACATTGAAAAACTTGCGTTGGTAGCAGTTCATGCTGTCCAATGGTTCTGTCATTATATTTTGTTTCACAATACCACCGTCATTTCCATTGTGAATCCATTTTAGTACGTGTTGACACATCAAGTAATTGGCGAAAATATTAGTAGATGGATAGTTTTCCTCCAGGAATTTAACTTAGATTTTGTTTCGAAAAAATTCAAAAAGTCATTGGTCTTTGTGGAACTCATCTCAGAACTTTTGGTCGAGTCAGGTGATGTTATGCCCGAAGAGTCTCCTATTAAAGGAGACATGTTTTTGATCGCATATTCAGACCCCTAGTATGGAGATGTACTTGTCTATCTCTAGACTTTGAAGTTCCCTGCCTCTGCTTCTCGTGATGAGTGTCACCGTATACACCATCAGGCCAAGAAATATCTCATACTCGAGGAAACTTTATATCGTCGAGGTGTATATTACATCCTTCGTCGATGTCTCATGCATGAAGAAGCAGAAATCATGCTTAACGATTTCCACATTGGAGCATGTGGTGGTCATCTGTCTAGGTTGGAAACAACCCAAAATATTCTACGAGCCGGTTACTTCTAGCCGACATTAATCAAATATTGTGTTGAATCGGTCAAGAAGTGCCACCCATGTCAGATATTCTCTTGGAATATGAGGGCACACCCCTCACCCATGTTTCTCGTCATCACTGTTGGTCCCTTCACCAAGTGGAGGATCGATTACACTACATGCAACCCCCCTTCAACAAGGGGGCACCATTATATCATCGTAGTAGTAGACTACTTCACCAAGTGGGTCGAAGCTATGCCAACATTCAAAGATGACGGAGAGACCACAACTCTCTTTTTGTTTAACCAGATAATAGCAAGGTTCAACATCCCAAGAGAGATTGTCACTGACCATGGCAGTCACTTTCAGAAAAAAATGATGTCTGAGTTAACATCAAAGCTTGGGTTGAGGCAAGAAAATTCATCACCCTACTACCCACAAGTGAATGGTCAGGTTGAAGTTGTAAATAAATCTCTTAAGAACATTATACAAAGAACAATCAATTCAGCCAAGTCAAATTGTCATTTAATGTTATACTCGACATTATGGGCCCACTGAACATCTGTTAAGACTGCAACCAGTTTATCACCTTTTCAACTCATTTATAGGCTGGAAGAAGTCTTTCCCATAGAGTGCCAGATCTCGTCTCTAAATTTGGAAGTAAAGTTATTTCCAGACACTTCACCGCTTGAAGAGCGTTTATTATACCTCAAGCAGCTCAATGAGCAGCGTCGTGATGCAGCCCTAGCTAATGAGTCTCACAAACAAAAATTCAAGTGTCAGTATGATCGGTCTGTTCATCCTCAAATTTTCTCTAAAGGTGACCTTGTCTTGGTCTATGACCAAGATAAGGACCCCCTGGGGGCAGGCAAGTTCAAACCCATGTGGTTCATACCTTTCATCGTGAAATAGGTTCTAAAGAAGGGTGCTTATCGTCTGGTGGAATTTGAGGGAAATGCTTTGGCAGAGCCTAGAAACAAGCTCTACCTCAAGAAGTATTACTCGTAGGTGGGTCGCCTCGGGTGACTTCTTGTAACATATGTATAGTTCTCGTACATTTGATTTTTTTTATTTTTTGTCTTTTTGGTTTTATGGACGTGTCGTTTTTGATGTCATATTTTTCACTGTGGCAGATGTCAAGTGAATCAGAGGTGTTCGTTGGGTTCACAGACGTCGCTAGTCGGCACACTCAGAGGCTTGCTTCCGTAGCTTGGGTGATTTTCACACCTCCATGCCAGTTTCTATCTTCAGGAGGTATCTGTTTAGAGGACACCACAAACAATGTCGCCGAATACAGTGCAATTCTTGAGTTTCTTCCTGACACTTTGTCGCTTGGTATCTCTCACCTCCAGGTCTATTTAGACACTCAGCTAGCTATGTCTCATTTAAATGGGTTTACCGCGTTTACGATCCTACTCTACACCGATGGTTATGTAGGGTACGTCTCTTAGAATGAATCTTTGATTACATTACATATATCCATGTTCCTAGGAGATTGAATCAAGTTACAGATACTCTAGCTAATCATATATTAGATTGGCATATTGCACACATGTAAGAAAAATCACACACACACACACACACACACACACACACACATGTAAATACATTTGTAAATAAATTTAATCCATAAAACAAAAAAAAGATGTAAATACGCATATATATATTGCAAAGTATCAGAGTACATAGGTGGGTGCGAGCACCTCAAAAAATATGTGTCCAGTAAAGAGTCACGGGGCTTATGACCTCAAAAATATACAAAAGGTTCCCTCGACACATAAGAAGTCTAGCCTAGCTAAGGGTGGGGCCTGTTGGCCCTACCAAAGTGAACAACAACATTGGCCAAACATCGAAAGAGCTGGACCCAGGTCCGTGGTACCCCAACAATGTGAGTCTGCATCGACGGTGGGAGATCCTTGATCTCTACCATAGGAACTGTACAAGTAAGCATGGTGAGGTTCTGGTCCACCCATCTCAAAACTCTCTTAGCCTCTTCGGCTGGAGGTCCCCCTGCTGATGCTGGTCTGCTGGTTGCGACTGGTCCCACCTCTGGTTGAGGACGTCGCCTGGTCCTCGTGAAGTCTGTCGGATGCACTGGCCCCACATTTGCACATAACAGATACTTAAGTGTCAAATACTTTGGTATACACAAAAAAAATGATATATATAAAACGAAATAAAAATTAAATAACTTAAAAAAACAAACTTACCCATCTCTCCCTGCTCCTCTCCAGGAGGTATGGGCATGTTAGTATCTCTAGAAAATTTGATCCCAACATAGGGGTAGTTGTCTATGGTCAGAATCTGTCATGCCCACCAGGAAAAAAACTTGTCGTCGAAGGCCTCTATGGTCCTCCCTCCCCCCTGTCGTGGAAACAACGCCGCCCACCTGCATAGTGCTAGGAGAGAAGCCTCATGCCCTCATATCGTCTCTCTAGGACTGAGACTGTGAACCCTCTCGAAGAAGAAAGAACAAATAATAGTCCCGAACCCAAAGTTTTTATGTCTCCGCATACGACACTCTGTCAGCTGCATCTTCATGCAATCTAGTAAGGTGGTGCTCTAGTCAAAAATTTGTGCATTTAAGCACTGAACCACACAATTCATGTGCACCCAGGAAGCCTGATGCAAATACGCGGATCCAATGATCTGCCCAATAAGTAGAACTATCGCTTTCAGTGATAGGTTAGAAATCTTGTTTATCAACACCTGAGTACCCACTTTGTTTGTGCCAGCTTCACAATGGATTTCAATAAACTCCGCTATATTGTGAGGCCCGAAGGGAAAAGTGCGAAAGTTAACCGGTTCCCCTCTCCTTGAGAGGCCATTTAGAAAATAGATATCTTCAGTCATTGGAGTCAACGATTGTCCCTCAATCATGAATGACTCTGCGTCAGTATGCCAGTAATCTACCAAGGCGTTCAACAGCCTAGGTTGTGCCCGCATGAATGGACCCTGGAAGAATTTCAACAAACCACATTGAGCCAATGCGGCGGTAGCATCAGGGTCCTCTCCGACCAAAAAATCAATTTCCTTATGCTCCCTCTCTCTCCAATGAACATACATCCTACAATTGACAAGTTCATGGGGGATTAACTCTTGCATCTTTTAAATTTTTTTCCACATGATGGAGTGTATACACGGGCTGTAATATACACAGTCGCGTATGCCAGCGTGCAGTTTTTTCTCTATACACGGGCATATGATGGATGTCATAAGACAACCCGCGTATACGTAGGGCTAACCTTTTTAAAGGTCAGTTCCCCCCCAAAAAACAAAAATAAATGCACAAACAAAGAATTGAAATGCAAGAGGGGCTAGTATGTACTTACTTGGTCCAAGCAGAAGTTCGTTTCGTTCACTGAAGCTCCTAGAATCAACTCTTTTGACAAAGGGGTGTTTTTGGCTTCTTAGTCAATTTCACAATTAACAATGGTGATAATGAGCTGCCAACTTCTATTTATAGACTTTTTGGCCCCTTTTTGTCATTTTTTGGACCCCTTTGTCGTTTTTTTTAGCCTGAAAATCGTTTAGTATGGTTCAATAGTTTCTTATGGAATGTAACTATAGGGTTACTTTGGGTATTGGGAAACTTTTTGGAGATTTGGGTCATTTTAAAGGTCCTTTGGTAAAAGGTCATTTTTCCAACTTGTTGCATCTAAGCTAGGATTCCACCTCCACTTTCTGTACCTCGTTGTCTTTCTTGATTTGCCATAGGATCAACCCCACTAAGTTGTGACATGGAACCATCATTATTGCTTTAGAAGTGTCATAATTTAGTGGTAGAGCCTACCTTCACATGGATGCCCTAAGTAGATCCTGGTTGCATTTTTGGCTTCCATGTCGTCGTTAATGACTATAGGCTTAGGAGTCCTTGTTAGTATTATACTGATTACGAGTTTGAGCCTCATCTGCTTGATTCATCATTACTCTTGACCTCACCCTTGGGACTCCCAAATAGTGAGGGGTCTTATTTTAATCCCTTTTCAGAACCTTTAAACATGAAAAGATTGTCGAGCGATCTTGTTTCCCTTCATGCTCGCTAAACTGAAATTTGAAGGAACATCTGTCCGGTGGTAGTTTGCCCATTTTTCGGTCCGGATGGTCAACTGTATGAACAAAGGTATACTCTAGGAAGCTCGATTCTATAGAAGAGTATTCTTAGGTATAATTTTAACCCTTTTTTGGGCCCGAGGGACTAAATTTACGAAAAAGGAACCCCCATGGAGTCCATAGTTAAGCTCTTTTCAGACTCCCTAAAAGTGAAAATATTGTCGAGTGACCTTGTTCCTTCACACTCGCTAAATTGGTCCAGAAGAACATCTTGTATGGAGTCCATAGTTAATGCCTTTTTAGACTCCTTAAAAATGAAAAGATTGTTGATTGATATTGTATTTGTCACACTTGTTAAAAAGGTTTTGAATAGAAGGATTTTCGGTGCTAGTTTACCCCTTTTTCGAACTGACTAGACTACCTTCGAAAAAGGTACCCCAGTGGAGTCTCCTTTTACATTTTTTCAGACTCTCTAAAAATGAAAAACCGTCGAGCTTACCTTCTCTGGGCTCGTTAAAATTACATCGAAGGACGTTATCATTGTGTCTTGTTAATCACATTTGCATTCCTGCGTCTTTGGCCTAATGCCAAATCCATGTTGCCGTCAACTGAACCATATGAAGCATGCCTTATACGCAAGCCTTATATCACTTTGCCTTTTCATCTTGACACCTTGACCCATGGAGGGATTTTCTTGAGTGTCCTTTTCCTGCATATGTCTCCTTTCTTTGAGAATTAGTGTGTTCCTTGTGTTTGGAACTAGTATGTTTACAACACTCGTTCCTCCTTTGTAACATAGAATTCTTTTATTATTTTTCAAGCTTCCCGGAAATTATTGAAAAAGAAAAAAAAAATCAAATATACCCCAAAAAGAGGAAGGGAAAAGTATTTTCTTTTTGGCAGCACATGAGTCGCCCTTGGACAAAGCACATCCTTCCATTTGTTCGTCAAGCTCTAGGATTTAATATGACATTAGGAATATGTTATCGCTACATAGAGTTGTGTCCTCCTCCGTTTGGTTATTATTACAAACATATGGAGAGTTTGCGTTGCCTCCTGCATCGTGAACTTATGTCAATACCATGCTTCCCGAGTCTCATCAGTTGTCATGCTATTGTCCAAGGGAATTTTTTACCAAGCTTGAGTAGGCCATTCTGCAGTTTGTCTCTAGACCTCAGGCTTGTCCATCCCAAAAATCCCAATCAAGTCTTTGTTTGAAATCAATGAAGCCCTCAGCCTGATCATCAAGATCTTCTAGTCTATTCCCGACGAGCCGTGAATACCTCTGGGTAGTGAAGTCATACACTCATATTACACTCCTACCCGAGTTATGAATATTTTGAAGTTGTTGGTCGAGCTCTGAAGGCCTCATCTCTAGCCATCAGGCATCATTAGCTTCTTGAATATGGATATTATACATGTATATATTTTTGATTTCGATATGTAGATCTTCTATGTATTTCTCATGGCTACACTTTATATAGTTATATGACATGGATCTGCAGTGTATTTGATTGGAAACCATGATTTTATTTCATTTCGAGCATCGGTATGCCCGCCTCAGTAAGACAATTGTTATTTTGTAGATGACACCTCTTGAACTCTAGTCCCTGGGCTCACTCGCTTCATACATTGGTAAAGATTGGTAATGTATTTTGGCCATCATATGCTCTTATGACCTCACACATTAGGGGGCATCTGTTATAACCCTTATTTTCACCAGACATGCATACCTGGCATCAAGCCACCTCACTTGCCACTTTTTCCAAGCCACCATTGAAAAACTCTTCTAAAAACTATCCTTTTGAATATGTATGCTCCATACACCACTATTGCTCACGTGTATATTCTAGTTGACACATTACAACCTGCGTATACTGACAAAAGCACAAAAAATAGAAAGTTGTAGACGAAATACAGATTTATGGGTAATTTCCTAAACCATTCGACCACCCATGGCCGGTCACTCAATAGGATAACTACCCTCTTTTATCCTATAAAAAAGAGGTAGGGGTCCCTTTTGAAGGGAGAAAAATAAGAGCAAAGAAACTCTACCATTTTTTGTATTCCCCTTGCCCCAATATTTGCAACCATTTTGTGAGAACTGAAGAGGAGAAGCATATGTGGAAGCAATTGGTGCATAGTTGAAGAGGAGCCCAGGACCAGATTCGAGGAGCAATAGTCGATCTCACCATTGTAAGTGACTTTTGTGAGGTTAATAGAAAGAATTAATTTTCCTGTCCCGCCATATGAGGTGTTCAAAATTCAATTTTGATTTATATTTTATTAGAACATCTAACCCACTAATTCATATATAAGATGCATGTTCGTAGTTCTTTGTTTGTCTATTTGTGAATGCAGGTTGGATTTGGGAGGACACTTGCAGTCGAGGAGAAACCGAACGCAAAAGGATCGACATCAAATGAAGAGTTCAAGGTAGAGTTACCTGATCCTTTTATCCTTGTGTTTTATGCATGAACGTGGGATCTATGCTGGGATAATAGTAAAAAGCATGAGACTTTAGACGGTTATTTATGCATGCATTACAGAACCCTTAGTGCTAGTCCGTAGGGGGTTTTCCCACCCACATCAAAGACAAGTAACACTTTGGAACCGTCCTTGTGGATTCATAGCCTTGGCTCGGGGGTGACACTTCTTTTGAGATTTGGAGCAGTGGTGTCTATGGTTGGGTGGAACATCCTTGGTCTGCATCCAGTTGGTGTCATATTTCATAAATATAAGTTCTCTCTGTTGTGATATTATTATCTGTATGTGAATGTATTTTCGTTGTGTATTTAATTATCATTAATTGAATCTTTAGAACATGCATGCTTGAAATATATTACTGTGCATGTCGATAATTCTCTTATCTTATGCATCTTTAATAAAAAAAGAATGTATCGGTATGAGAAATAAGTCTAAGGGTGGTCTTGTAGGTAGAATACCCCGGTCTATGGCTGGTGGGGTATGTTACAGTTCTACTCAAACCATAGGAAAAAACCACTTCGGATCTATTTTTGGTATGTTGGGTTATAATTCTCAGTCAATGCCTTCAGTCTCTAATCCCTTTTCTTTTGGTATGCCCAACATGACGTCGAAACTCTCATCCTCCATTCTAGCGGCTAATGTGAATCGTAGTTTTGGACCTGGGGGCATGGCTCCTTTGTATGCTCCTCTCTCATTTGGTGGAGGTCATATTCCCCAAATGAATCCTACAATTGGAGGTTGGCCTCATCTTTCTTTCGGGCCTAATTCTAGTCTCAATGCTCCTAGACATAGTGCTCAACTGGGCGGACAAGTCACTTCCTATATTCCAAGAAAACAAGTCACTTCCTATGGAGTGCTCAATCGATTTTTTGACAAATAAATTTCCACATAATCAACACATGGCCTTAGGTTCCTCCAACACCATAAATTCACCGAAAATGAGTCAAAACCCCTCGACACATGAAGGTGTCCATCTATGTTTCAATATGGTCAAGTCTCAAATTGATGTAGCCACTCAATCTCATGATTATGGTTCTTCATAGACTATTGTAGGTCCAAAGTCTCCTCTTCCTCTGGAAACACCCTTGCATATAAAAAATCTAGAACCTCCACCTTGTATTCTGAAAGGAGTACTAAAGCACTCGTCCCACAATCTTAATGTTAAAGATGACCAGAACTATACGATTGTTGAAGATATGGGTCAAACCCCTTGTACGATGTCAGATTTGAAGGTTTTCTAGACATGTCCTTCACAGAGGAACACCTTGTTATCTTTATTAGGAGCTCTAGAACCATGTGGCTCAAATTTTATTAAATTTTGCATCATGAATATTAGGTCTTGCATACCTTACCATGTGTCCTTTCAAATCCATGTGGAGTACACAAAAATTACCATCAAATGTATTGTAATTGACGAAGGTGTTGCGACATGCATGATGTCCCTAACCTATTGGAAATCCATTGGCTCTCTGACTCTATCCCAATAAATGACTATGTTGACAACATTTGATTGGTGTTCATTTCAACCCCATGAAATTATTCCCTCTTTTTTGGTCCAACTAGTTGGGAAGACAATGGAGGTTTATGTTGAGGTGGTTGATACGCCCATCGACTATAATTTACTACTAGGGAATAATTAGACATATTCCATGAAAACCTTTGTGTCATCCATTTTTTGCACTTTATGTTTTCTTCATGAAGGGAAAATAGTGACGATTGATCAATTTTCCTTTGCACATGGTATTCCTAATGCATCGGTTGAACCTTCGGTCCATGTGATCAATAATTCTCAGAAGGAAATTGAGTGTTTTGGTGTTGGAATGTATTCCTCTCTGATGGGTAGCTTTGATTTCATGGCACCAATTCACCACATTCATGCCATTTCAAGTGAGTCTTCATCGTCGATGAGGTCTATTCATTTCCATACTTTGTATTTCAACGACCCTTGGACACTACCTTCCTTGACTATGCCATATGAAGGTCAGTCACACATTGGGATGGAAATTCCATTGTCAGCGATAGAGGTTGTGTATCAGTCTATTCTTGACGCTATTGGTGACCAGAATCCTTCCTCACGGAAAAATGAGGTGGATCATGTTCTAGAGCCCGTATGGGCCGTCCAATCATATTTTTCACATGATTTCCTCAATGATACTTTAACTTAAGAGGAATCCATCTTAGAGGCCATGTATGGTCCTGATAGGCCTTGGGACGATATGCATCATCACTCCTATTTCCTCCCAGGGCTTATTAAGATCAAATAGGATGACTTTAGATCTACCTTGAGTGATATGATTAGTCATGATGTGGTTCCATTAGATACGCATGGTATTTATGTCGAAGGAAACATGGAATTTTTTTTTCCTATAATCACGATTGACATCTCTCATATTCCTAGAAAAATTGAGAAAGTATATATTGTTGCAAATTGTTAACCTGAAGAAATTTAGATCTACATCGATCTCTTCAAATAATTTCATGATGTATTTTCTTGGTCATATGAAGAGATGCCAGGGATCAACCCCATCATTTTTGAACATGATATTAAAACCTATCTGGATGCTAGACCTGTTCGACAACATCTTAGAGTTGTTAATCCTAGGAAGGCCCCAACTATTAAGGCAGAGGTAGAGAAGATACTTAATGTTGACTTCATCTACTCGGTTCCCTTGACTAAATGTGTGTCCAAACCCATTCCAGTAAATACAAAACAAGGAACCATCCACATATGTATGGATTTTAGAGACCTGAACAAGGCTTGTCCTAAAGATAACTTTCCGACTCCTTTCATTGACCAGATTCTTGACAAATGCACGGGAAGAAAAGTCTTTTATTTTATGAATGAATTTTTAGGGTATAATGAAATTCAAATAAAACCCGAGGATCAACATAAGACGATGTTTATTTGTCCTTGGGGTACTTTTTCATACTGGAAAATTCCTTTCGACCTGTTGACATGCGAAATTGATCGTCCGTCAACTGGAAGAACGAGCCTGGTCTGGGGTTGTCTAAATAACCCAAGCCGTTTGGTGTAACTTGTTCCGATGGGTTTAATGTCTCTGTTAGCCAATCTAAAATCCTAAAAAAGAAAACGAAAAGAAAGGGATAACTAAACTAATGCTAACAACTATATATTATATATATACATATGCTCTTATATAACTATCATATGTGTACTTAAGTAGAAAATATACAAATGTCATTTATGTAAATCATTTACAAATTGCAAGTTTTAATCGAAACTTACGAAATCAAATGCGAAATTTATCTCTGTGAAGAAGTAGATAAAGAAAGCACATTTAAAACTTTCTTTTTGTTTTTCTTTATAAATCTAACTAATTTTACAAAAAAATATATATAATGAAACATAAACGTATGGATAGTCAAAAGTTGAACCATACATTCTAGTTTCAGTGATATGTAAATGATAGAAAAATACAAAGGAGATAACCTGTTAGTGAGATAGTGAGGTGTATCCAAGCATCTACATGAGTGGAGAACATCCAACTTCCATGTCCAAGAGAGATATCTGCAATGAACCTTGTGACTGTTCTAAATAAATTCAGAACATATATTAGTAGCTTAGGTTTTAATGACAAAAAATGACACACAAACATAAGCCTGTGATCTCATAATTACACATGATTACAACAAGATAAATCTGAAAGCAACCTATGAATTTCATCATTCGATTAAAACTCAAAGATAAATCCTATCATTCTAATTGAAGATATGATCAAAACATTTATATTTTGAGAAGCAAGTTGTAGACGGTATTTATAATATAAACATCCTGCACATAATAGATCATTAAGTCTAAAGCTATCAGACCTATTAATGTATTAGGATTAACAAAACGTAAATGAAAATATCATTAACAAAAGGCTAAAGACAAAATGCATATATGTTGTTTCATTAAGTTCAGGAATCACTCGTCCATCTCTTTCCCTCAACCAAGATGATTTCCATTACAAAATATGGAGTATTTAAAGAGTATGTGAAAGTTAAACTTCCTATCTTCTAAGATAGGATCAGATCTCAAAAAGATATAAAAGTTACAAATATAGAGGGTCTAAAAACCACTCAATATCATACTATATCTTCAAAATTATGAGAGTTTTACTCTTATTTACAAAATAAGCCAAAAGATATGGCTAATTAACTAAGTCCAGCATGCTCCACCCTATGATATCAACATAAGATACATCGTATCCTGAAAGAAAAACTAAATGAGTAAGTCAAATATTTATTTAACTAATAATTTCCAAATTTTATATGAGAATTGACTTGGCTACAGAATCTCTCGATTATGTAGCCAGTCTTGTTATTGGTAATAGAAATCTAAATCAATCTAGATTAATTAGAAAAATAACAAAAAGCATAACTGTGATAAAAACCAATCTTACCATCCAACTGATAACAAATTTCGATTCAAAAAATATAAGAATTGATCACAACTTTGACACTGTCAGCGTTTTTTATTATGACATTGCATGTCCTCTTCAAATGTTTTACTTGTATTTGTGCATTGGCCTTGAGCTCATGGTTTTCATTTTCCAATGAGTCATTTTGAGCCATGAGAGATTTGATCCTCGCTTGAAGGATAGGGATGTCTGTGTAGTACTGACCTATCCAATGTAAACAAACTTCACAATGTGCAGCAGGGGTAATCGGTTGAGGAAGCGTGTGATTGTGTGCTAAAACACCACTACTATCCACTGTCGGCCTATGACCAAGCTTGATACCTGTACATTCCTTGCTATCTTTTAGACACGGTGGGAGTTTATTCACATAATCAAATGGTTGGTCTGGTTGAGAACAATTCAAATATTCTTGTTGCCGAAACCTCTCGATCTCAGAGTCCGAATCCTCATGAATATCGATCGATTCAATTGAGCTCACATGAGCTTTGGATCTATTACATAGATTATGAGAAATGAGTTGACCAACCTTCTTGTTATGAAACCCTACTTATTGATTCATCTTTTATTGCTTGCAGGGGTTTCCAATGTTGGATTTGTTAGTAGGGTTAGGGTAGACATTTGGCTCATGCAAAGGAGTTTTGATAAACTCGGAATTAAAACCCTATTTCCCACATAAAAGTGGCTCGGACAATGCCTCTTCAGAAGGATTATTATCTGGGTTTCCAAATGAGAACTTAAGAGGCTTCTCTATCATTGGCTTATCCATTACAGGGGTCTCTACAGGGTTTACTATAATGAAACCATTACGGGATATGAAACCATCCCAATCCTCACCAAGTGTTTTCAAATGATGAACTAACAATAATTTAATCAACCCATGGTGAAAGAGGCTTGAATCCAAGTTCTGTTTCTTATATCTCTTTGACATTTTATACGAACTTTTTAGCAGGAAAAACGACATGTTTAAATGGAATCCAATAAAATTCATGAGCAATCGTATGTGGTAAAGGAAAACCAAGCCAAAACGACCTTCAAAGGTAATAAAATGTCTTAACACTGCCAACAAACCATGCCATCTAATCTTGAGCAGGGAGACTGGAATACCTTTGTCACAACAGTGAATATTTCTGGAGGTGACGAATAAACTCCAGGGTACCTCTTCCAATTTCAATTTTTTAAACCACTTTTGACCAGTGAGAGGAAGCCCTGTCACTTCACTCAGAAATTTTTTAGTGATCTCTAGCTGAATATCACCCACCTTGGATCTGCATCCATCAGATGTGAGGGTGAATTCTTTGGCCACTTGCGAGTTATAACCCTGGAATTTATTAATAAACACATCCCAACCTTGGCTCTTCAGATCATCACTCACATCATCATACAACAACAAAGTTTGGGAGCCATTTGGCTCAACGTGGATGACAGGGGCCATAAGGGTTCAAACTTAAGGTAACAAATAAGACCCGAGCTCACTGTGTTCTTAGGAGATAGTAGTGAAAGAGACAAGCCTGAGCTAAAACGATGGAAGTAAAACTAGGAACGCACCAATGCAACCATAGCATAAGTAATAGGGGTTTTAGTCATGAAAATCGGGCGTTTCTGGTGATGAATGCTTTGAGTACAGAGCATAACTCAAGACCCTAGCTTGTAATGAGGGATCTGTCAATTCAAACTTCCAACTAAAATGAAGTACAGGGTATGTTCCAAGTGCGTTTAATTCTCATGACATGCAATGGGTAAATCCGATTTGCAAAGGTTAGGAGAGGATGCGCTTTTACAACCCAAATGCAAATCAAAAATTAAAATCAAAGTTGATTTACCAAGAATGTTAAATGAACAAGCATTATAGTCCAAATGTCAATAAATTCTTGGCATATTTACAAAGTATCCAAAATATTAGCTAATAGTCCAAGAGCAACTCAACATAAGCATTTCATTGGTATATGATAAGCTTAGAAAAATCATTAAAATGGCATAGATGTAAGCCCATTGATTTTTTAAAAACCAAGTCTTGGATAGAACTATAATGTGAAATCAAGTTTTCATGCTTAATTCATGCTTACAGTCACGAATCAAGCATAAAAACGCAAGATAAAAGTAAAACAATAATAATCGAATATCTTTTTTTTTATAACCCAACATTCACCCTCAAATAGCAATATTTAGGGGATGAGGGGATGGTAGCTATAGGAAGTGTTATTTTTCATTCAAAAAACAAGAAGATGTAGGGCTTCCAATAGTGGCGACTTGTTGAAAGAAGGAGTTATCTTTGTATCACTGATGAGTTCATGTTAGGACTACTTAGAATGATTACATATCAAACAATAAGTGAAGGACATCAAGCATCTCAATCAAATTTCAACAATCATTACACAGTCCAACTTCAGATATCTTCCTATCCAAATGAATTCCGGTGACAAATTTTAATTACAAGAGAAACGATATTTAAGAAAATGGCTTCGATACCATTGACAGGGCCACTGCTTCCAGCAGGTGTCTATATCCTCGACAGGGATGTCAATTACCCCACTCTGTTGCCTCTACCCTATCCAATAAATTTCAGTATAAATGAAGGGTACTTATGACTGATATCAAAATTTATACCTGATAATTTTCTTGAACCCGACATTGCTTCGCTGCCAGCAGGCCTATTCATTACCCCGACAAAGTTGTCTTGGCATCATGTATGCATTTACCCGCTGCCAACAGACCTGTTCAATATCTTGATGGGTTTACAAACACTTCCTACAATTCTCTTGAAATTATTTTCAATTTGGCGTAAATTTAATGGACTTTTAGAAGAGCAGGGTGATGCTGAAAATTTCAGTTTTCAGAAAACTTGATATTTTTCAGCCTTTAATTCATTGTCTGATAACCTTCATTATGATATGAAAATAGTTTTCTAATGAAACTAGTTTTTTGAGGACGGGAAGGCATACTTGAGTTGTTTTGTTTAAAATAGGGGCAACGTAAATAGCTTTATAGATGGTTGTGTCTGCTCATAATTATAAAGTGAAACCAGGAAACCTATCCTGAACAGAAAGTTTCTTCAGCTAATCTGCGTTTCAACAAGTTACATCATTGATGCTCTGAAAGACCTTAACTGTTGCTTCATAATGAGGCATGCTGTTTTCCCTTCATGAACTAAAAT
Source organism: Picea engelmannii (assembly GCA_009831015.1). Lineage (NCBI taxonomy): Eukaryota > Viridiplantae > Streptophyta > Pinopsida > Pinales > Pinaceae > Picea > Picea engelmannii. Next base: position 23,332 of record ML850361.1, read on the forward strand.
GTGACACAGACATAAGCTTATCCAAAGATAAACAAAAACAAACAAAATGAAAAGAACCAAAAACCAGAAAACAAAATGAAAACAAAAAAAATATGTACAAAGGTGGGTCTGAAATTTATCAGGAAAAATACCTCTTGAGAGCTTGGCCATTCATCGGGAAGGTGTTTGGCCGTCCCTCCAAACTCTGTAGGCAGAAGGAGATGGGACCTAGTTTTTCAGCGATTACGAAAGGCCCCAACCACAGGTTCTAGAACTTGGTGTGTTCCCCTTTTCCTTTGTGAGGTTTATCCCACTTGAGAACCAAATCTCCTACCTCAAAGTTTCTATCCGAAGTAGAGTTAGAATCAAATCATCCTTTCACAATCTACTGATGTTGATCCAGTCTCTCCCTGGCTTGTGCTCTTACTTCTTCTAGTTTCAACAAGGCATTAATTTGACTTTCAAGAGGAGGGCAATCCTCTTCCAGAACTTTCTGCGATAATTGCAGAGAGGGAAGAAGAACATGAGGAGGGGGAATTGCTTCTTTTCCATAGACGAGAAAGAAAGGAGAATTACCAACAGAGGTTTTTGGATTCACCCTATCATCCCAGAGTGCATTAAAAAGCGTGTTGTGCCAGTTCTTGTGGTTTTCAGAAACTGTCCTCTTGATGATCTTGATCAAATTTTTATTCGTTGATTCTGCTAGGCCATTTCCTTGGGGGTAATAGCTAGAAGAATACTTAAGTTTGATCCCCTTCCCCAAATAAAAATCACTCATATCGAGGGACGAAAAGTAAGAAGCATTATAGAAAACCAAACATTCAGGAATGCCAAATCTAGTAATGATATTTGTGTCAAGGAAAGATAGCACCTAATTAGTGTTTACCACTTTCAACAGTGCAACCTCATACCATATGGTAAATTAATCCATTGCTGTAATGATGTATTTATGATGCTGTGAATAAGTGGGGTTAATTGGCCCAATGATGTCGAGACCCCACTGCTGAAAAGGTGAATCTACCGAAACATGATGCAAAGGAAATGTTGCCTTTTTTACTCGTCCAACAGCCTTTTGGCAGATTATGCATTTACGACATAACGCATGGGAATCTTTGAACAATGTGGGCCAATAGTACCCAACTCTTAATACCTTGTGAGAAGTAGTGTCTCCACCAAAGTGCCCACCAACTACACTTGCATGTAGTTCAAATAATACTTTCTCTTCTTCATCTCTTTCCAAACAACGCATGAGAACATTATCAAAATTCTTATGGAATAATACGTCATCTACCAACTGGAAAGGTGCAGATTTTAGTCTTAATGCTCTTCTCTTTTTTGGATCGAGATGGCGAGGAGAATAACCGTGTGTTAAATAAAACTTGATATCATCAAACCAAGAATTAGCAACAACTTGTGTACAACAGATCTGACTTTCATTATGTTGATTTATAGTTGAGACATTAATTTGACTTTGTTGTTCTTCAACTGAATCAGCCACTAGTTTGCATAGGCCTTGACCTCTGACAATTTGTGCAGGGTTTATTTCGAGGTCATACTCTTGTAATGATTTCATCCAGTTTTCCTATTTTTCACCCAATTCCTTTTGTACTAACAAGTTCCTAATAGCAGGAAAAGGCACAATGACTTTAGTTCTGGATTTCAACAAATATGATCGGAAATTTTTCACTGGTTTGAAAACTGCATAAGCCTGTTGATCTACAAATGGGTAGTTAAGCTCTGCACCTTTAAAGGCTGAGCTCATGAAGGCAATGGAGATTTCATTTCTTTCAACATTCTTTTGGGTCAATACAACAACATAATATCGGTCAGAGGTGAAAGTGTAAAGAGTGAAATCTTGTGAGAAATCAAGACTCATCAAGGAAGGGGCTTCCACTATGGATTTTTTGATGGAATCAAAGGCTTGATTTTCCTATGATCCCCAACGATACTGAACATCCTTTTTAATTAAATTCTTCAATGGCCTTACCATTTTTGAGAAACTTGAGACAAACCTTCTGACAAAATTAATCTGGCCTAAAAAGGATTGCATAGATTTTTTGGAGGAGGCGGGAGGAAGTTTGGCAATGGCTTGAGTTCTTTCGGGATCGATGATTATCTCATCACTGGATACTATGAATCTGAGAAGTTTTCCTTGTTCCACTGCAAAGATTGACTTCTTAGGGTTGAGAGATATGTCGTACTTGCAACATCGTTCTAGGACAGACCTAAGGTGAGACAAGTGATCTTTCTTGTTTTTAGAGAAAACAGTAACGTCATCAAGATAGACTACTACAGATTGATTTATGAGACCATGAAAAGAAATATCCATTGCTCTCTAGAAAGTGGCCCTGGCATTTATAAGTCCAAAAGGCATCTTCCTGTAGGCGTAAGTTCCCCATGGGGTACGAAAATTGGTTTTTAACTGGTCTGGTGGAGACATGAGGACCTGGTTGTATCCCGAAAAACTGTCTAGCAGTGATAGTCTTTCAGAACCAGATATCTACTGAAGAATTTGTTCCATTGGAGGAACCAGATAATTGTCTTTGTCAGATGCTCGGTTCAAGTTACAAAAATTGACACAGAGTCGAATTTCACCACTTTTCTTCCTTACAGGAACTAGATTAGACACCCATTGTGTGTGTCTCAGTGGGAAGATTATCTTTGCATTCGATAATTTATTTAGTTCTTTCTTGACAGTTGGTTCCAACTTAGGGTGCATCTTTCTCAGCTTCTGTTGAAAAGGTTGAGTCTGGGGTTTCATGGGGATGATATGTTGTATTATATTAGGGTCAAAATTTTTTAAATTATCATATGTACAGGCAAAGACATCCTTGAATTATTTAAATAGTTTTATAAAAGCAGACCATTCTTTCTCGGAGCATCCCACTCCCAAATTGATATTTTGTGGATTATCTTTAGTCCCTAGATTTATTGTTTCATGAGTCAAGGAAGAACTGTTCATTTTACAATTTACCGACCCTCTAAATTTATCATACAAATCATAAAACTTCTCTAGTCTTACCATGGTTTTAGGAATAGATTTTACTAGATCAGATGTCGATTCGGGAGATCTAGGCTTTGATATTATCGTGAAATTGTGAAGATTTTCATCGTGAGTGCCTTCATCGATAATTGCACCTTGGAAAATGTCCTCCATATGTAAAAAGTTGATGATCTGCTGATCATCATCAAACACTCTCCAATTAGTAATGTTTTCTGGGATCGATGGTTTGAACAATAACTCAATCGAAAATGCATTCAGAGAAAGGCCTTATGCGGGAGAAGTTTTAGAAGCGATGTTAGCCAATAATTCAGCCTCATAATTACTTAATCTAGGAATGGAATTGATGTTAAATGCTGAAAATTTGTGCATTAGATTCCATACCTCAGTTTGGTAAATTTTCAGGTGTGGTGATAGGCAATGTATGGAATTTCTTACCTGCCTGACCACAATTTATGAATCACTAAATACCATTAATTTTTTGATGTCTATATCTACAGATTTCCTGAGTCCTTGCAAAATTTCCTCATATTCAGCGGTATTGTTAGTGCATTCAAACTCTAATCAACAAGCTATGAAAGTTTTATTACCTGCCGGGTCGATGAGTACACATCCTGCACCAACTCCTTATTTGGATTTGGATCCATCGAAGAAAAGTGACCATATCTAAGCTTTGTCGGTAGTGTTTCTCACATTCAACAAAGTTGTTGATTGAGTACATGTCATGAGCTCTGATTCTTGTTTTGGATCGGTGATGGGGGAAGTTTCAGCCATGAAGTTATCAAAGAAGTTGTTCATTCCCTGCATTTCAAGTGAATTAGTGGAAGCAGTAAATGGTTCATTAGCATCATTCAAATCCGTCACAGTGTGTTTGAGATAACGTTCATGGTTGATCATGATTTTGTTTGGCTGTCCATTTTCCGGGAGCCATAAATGCGACCAATCTGTCGCAAAGTAACCATGTAATTGCTCAGACCAATCCCTACTCAAAAATAAACATAGACTTCGGGAATGTCAACAACAATGATGTCAATAATCTGGGGAACCTTAGGATTAGAAAACCTAACAAACACATTTTTTAGTTCACCCATTACCTTAACATTTGTCCGATCGAGCTGAATAATTTTAAGATTGGAAGGCTGAAATTCTGCATTAATTTTTTGGCAAACAAACAAGGGCATCAAATTTTATTATGTGCCGGAATATACCATGAAATTATGTACATTTCTATTGAAAATTTGAAAAGTTAACAAGAAAGGTGGGACATTTTTGCGAGTATTAACAACATAATTCTATTGATTTTTAGCCGCTGTCCCTGAAATTAATTTATCTACATTTGATACAGTTTTTTCAGTGAGATCCCTTTTATCTAGGGGTTTAGGTGTTGTTTTAGAAAGGATCTTTTGATCTGTTTTAGAACTGATTTCTGCAATTTTCTTGTTGTTCAGATTGTTTTTTTTACTATTTTCTGTGATGTTCTGAAGCATTTTCTGCAGAAGAAGAGGGAATTTCAAAAGTTCGTAAACAAAAATATTAGCCTTGAGTTTCTTTATGTCTTCAATCAAATCATACTCTAAAACTGGGGCTGATAAATTCTGTTTTGTTTCAGCTTGTTTCAATTATTTCGAGGGCAGACTATTACTTATTTTGGAAGAGGGTTTACTTTGTGTTTTGCTTCTAGTGTTGTAAGGGTGGACAATTTCAAAGTTTGCTTGAAAAATACTGTCGGAGAAATGTCCGAAGATATTGGGATATGACTCCTCTTCTTCAAGTACTTCTTCTTTAGCTATGTCTTCCGAACTTTCAGGAGGAACCAAGTTATCATGTGCTTTAAGGATAGTTTGCAGAGTGTATTGTAAGCTTTCAAAATTTAGACCTTCAGGGGTCAGATTTGGCCGGTTGGGGGGAAAAGGCTTTCTGAAAGGAGGTTTAAAACTTCCTTTGCTTGAGGATGCTTCTTCGTCTGATCTCTTCAATTCTACGGCTTGATTTGATAATTTTTGGACAACCTTTTGCAAACTTTTTAAGTCTGAAGTTTCTAATTGGGTTTTGGCTTGAGGAGGCCTAGTAAGAATTTCTATTTTCTTCTTAGAAGATGGGGTTATTTATGCCTCATTACTAATATTATCTTTCAAGATCAAAATATCTTTTTTGATTTGGATTTCCTCCTCGAAAGCTTCCAGTAACATAGACTTATTAGACCTTTTAACCCAAATTGCTATATTATTGTGTAGAGCTTTAGTGTAATATGCCACAATAAGGCTTTTTGCGGGTATTGAATCAATGGGGATTCCGTTTTTTATTGTGAGGAACCTTTGGTTAAAATATTTAACTTTCTCCTTAGGGTTCATATTTAAGCTCGAAAGTTTTGTAACCAAGACTTCAGGAGATTTATCATCTCCGAACTTCTCTAGGAAATAGGTTTCGAATCTGTCCCAAGATACAATGGTGTGAGGTTGTTGGACGAAATACCATGTAGAGGCATTGCCCTCAAACATGTAAGGAAAAAGTATACATAATACATCTTCATGTTCTACACTTCGGAGTCTAATGGCTAGCATGAATTTCTTTATGTGATCCTTGACAATTTTCTTAGAATCTGGATCGAACTTAGGTAACCATTTCTCTGGGTGTTTTGGTATAGGGTGCTGGGGTCCAGGTACAACCATAGCATCTTGATCGAGCCATGGTTTGGCGAGATTGTTTTGGTTTTCCATGGGTGTAGGTGGTGTCGAAGGCTAATATGGTTCGGATGATGAAATTCCTTCGTCAGATGACTCTCCTCCTGAAGAGGATGGATATGAATGAGGTGGGGAAGGTGGAATACCAGATCCCCTGGCTCCAAGAGTAGGTGTATCGGTAGGATTGATAATATAATCTCCTAGAGGGTTTAAAAGAATACCAGTTCCTTCAAGATGTTCTCTGATATCAGATAAATCTAAGGGTTGATTCAATGGCCTACCAAGTTGTCTGATACAGGCCAAAGCACTTTGTTTCCTTAAAAGTGACTGATGAACAATTTCTTGTACATTGGACCCTTGAGGGTTTGGTGTTACTAGCTCAACGTGAATCTGGGGATTTCCGTTCGAGGTAGTTGTTGTTTCAGAAGTAACGTTGTTGTTAGAATGACTCTGTGTTACTATAGGGGAGCGATTTTGTGGGTGAGGAGTCTTGCGACTTCCACGTGCCATCAATTGTATTCAAGCCCTCCTTCTAGCATGATTTGTTGACAGGTGAAATTGACCTTCTGTCAACTGGAAGAACGATTCTGGTCCAGGGTTGTCTAAATAACCTAAGCCATTTGGTGTAACTCATTCCGACAGGTTTAATGGCTTCGTTAGCCAATCTAAAATCCTAAAAAATAAAACAAAAAGAAAGGGACAACTAAACTAATGCTAACAACTATATATTATATATATACATATGCTCTTATATAACTATCAATAGTGTATTTAAGCAGAAAATATACAAATGTCATTTATGTACATCATTTACAAATTGAAAATTTTAATCGAAACTTACAAAATCAAATGTGAAAGTTATATCGGTTAAGAAGTAGATAAAGAAAGCACATTTAAAACTTTTCTTTTTTCCTTTATAAATCTAACTAATTTTGCTAAAAAAAAATACAATGAAACATAAACGTGTGGATAGTCAAAAGCTGAACCATACATTCTAGTTTCAGTGATATGTAAATGACAGAAAAATACAAAGGAGATAACCTGTTAGTGAGTTAGTGAGGTGTATCCAAGCATCTACATGAGTGGAGAACATCCAACTGCCATGTCCAAGAGAGAAATCTGCAATGAACCTTGTGACTATTCTAAATAAATTTAGAACATATATTAGCAGCTTAGGTTTTAATGACAGAAAAGGACACACAAACATAAACCTGTGATCTCATAATTACACATGATTATAGCAAGATAAATCTGAAAGAAACCTATGCATTTCATCATTCGATTAAAACTCAAAGATAAATCCTATCATTGTAATTGAAGATATGATCACAACATTTATATTTTGAGAAGAAAGTTGTAGACGGTATTTATAATATAAACATCCTACGCATAATAGATCATTAAGTCTAAAGCTATCAGACCTATTAATGTATTAGGATTAACAAAATGTAAATGAAAACATCATTAACAAAAGGCTAAAGCCATAATGCATATATGTTGTTTCATTAAGTTTAGGAATCACTCGTCCATCTCTTGCCCTCAACCAAGATGATTTCCGTTACAAAATATGGAGTATTTAAAGAGTATGTGAAAGTTAAACTTCCTATATTCTAAGATAGGATCATATCTCAAAAATATCTAAAAGTTACAAATATAGAGGGTCTAAAAACCACTCAATATCAGACTATATCTTCAAAATTATGAGAGTTTTACTCTTATTTACAAAATAAGCCAAAATATATGGCTAATTAACTAAGTCCAGCATGCTCCACCCTATGAGATTAGCATAAGATACATCCTATCCTGAAAGAAAAACAAAATGAGCAAGTCAAATATTTATTTAACTAATAATTTCCAAATTTTATATGAGAATTGACTTGGCTACATAATCTCTCGATTCTATAGCTAGTCTTGTTATTGGTAACATAAATCTAAATCAAGCTAGATTAATTAGAAAAATAACAAAAAAAATAACTATCATAAAAACCAATCTTACCATTCAACTGATAACAAATTTCGAATCACAATATCTCAGAATTGATCACAACTTTGACACTGTCCACATTTTTTATTATGATATTGCCTGTCCTCTTCAAACGTTTTACTTGTCTTTGTGCATTGGCCTTGAGCTCATGGTTTTCATTTTCCAATGAGTCATTTTGAGCCACGAGAGCTTTGATCCTTGCTTGAAGGATAGGGATGTTTGTGTAGTACTGACCTATCCAATGTAAACAAACTTCACAATGTGCAACATGGGTAATCGGTTGAGGAAGCATGTGATTGTGTGCTAAAACACCACTACTATCCACTGTCGACCTATGAACGAGCTTGATACCCGTAAATTTCTTGCTATCTTTTAGACACGGTGGGAGTTTATTCACATAATCGAATGGTTGGTCTGGTTGAGAACAATTTGGATCTTCCTGTTGCAGAAACCTCTCGATCTCAGAGTCTGAATCCTCATGTATCTCGATCGAGCTCACATGATATTTGGATCTATTACGCAGATTCCGAGAAATGAGTCAACCAATATTCTTGTTACGAAACCCTACTTCTTGATTCTTCTTTGACTGCTTGCGAGGGTTTCCAATGTTGGATTTGTTAGTAGGTTCAGGGTAGACATTTGGCTCATGCACAAGAGTTTTTATAAACTCAAAATTAAAACCTTGTTGCCCACATAAAAGTGGCTCGGACAATGCCTCTTTAGAAGGATTATTATCTGGGTTTCCAAATGAGAACTTAAGAGGCTTCTCTATCATTGGCTTATCCATTACAAGGGTCTCTATAGGGTTTACTGTAACGAAACCATTACGGGCTATGAAATCGTCCCAATCCTCACCATTTTTTTTCAAATGATGAACTAATAGTAATTTAATCAACCCATGGTGAAAGAGGCTTGAATCCAAGTTCTATTTCTTATATCTCTTTGACATTTTATACAAACTTCTTAGCAGGAAAAATGACATGTTTATATGGAATCCAATAAAATGCATGAGCAATCATATGTGGTAAAGGAAAACCAAGCCAAAA
>ML850362.1:0-23972 GCA_009831015.1 Picea engelmannii
CTCTCCGAAACACATAAGTGGAGTAATAAACAACTGCATTTATGGCAACAAGTTGTTGAAACAGGATAAGTGCTACTCCGACACTAAACACTTTCCAGTAACATTTACTAAAAAGATAAAACCAACCAACATCCTCCTCTATAGAACCTGTGCTACTTCCTCTCAATTCAACTATAACTTCTTCATATTTTCCCTTTCCCCAAAGGGTCTTTATTGCAGATTCAACTTCAACTACTTTTCCTTGCTTGAAAATCCAGTGAGGAATTTCAGGTGAAATAAACATTCCTAGTTTCATTAGTACTATAGGCACAATAACAATGGTGAACATGCTCCACCACCATAGTGGATTTGTAGCCTAGGGTAATCCCGCTACTAGAGAAAGCAATATTACAACACAATTGAAAAATTGATTCACAAAACAAATAACACCTCAGATATCAAAGGGTGATATATCTGAAATATAAAGTGGCACCAAGGAAGAAGATATTCCAATACCAGTACCAACAAGCAATTGACCAATAATCATTGCTTGCACACTTTGTGCTATGGCAATTAGAAAATCACTAATTACAAGAGGTATGACATTGAGTTGAAATGTCCTCTTCCTGCGAAGTTTATCAGCCAATGCACCTCTAGTAAATGATTCAACAGTGACATCTTCAAGCATCGTGCTAACCACCCATTCTTGTGAAATAGTATTGTCGAAAAATCCAAGATCCTTTGCAAGATATTCAAGTGCTTCCTTTACTACACCAAGATGGTAACCAAATAAAATGGCTCCAAAACATTCAACACCGACATACGGAAATATTGTTCTAGAAGATGAAGATTTTCTAGATGTTGTTGACTGGGACTCCAATTTTCCATCGTAAGATTTGGCCCGAATTTTAGAAGAACTTCCATGCTTGTTCGTTAAACCCAAATTCATTCCCTTCTCCCTGCATATTTGTCGTGATCCCCACACTGAAGAATTCATACTTACTGTTCCCTTCAAAATTTTAGCCGAAGGTCCATCGATCATTACCAAATTTAGTAGCCTAGTCAATGATACACTACAAAAGGTTATCCATTAATGGATCCATTTGTGCCCCTCTAGAGGAGAGAAAATTTTTCTTCCATTGATAGCCTACATTTTTTCCTCGATTCTTGTTCTTCTTCGCAGAAAGAATACGAAGAGACAAACTAACGTGGGAATCTCTTTTATTCTTTCATGGGTTTTCGAGGAAGATATCAAGGTGGAGTCTGTAAGAGCCCTGTTGAGGAAAAGGTATGGAAAGCCTTACTCAAGAATTTTCATATCTTTCCAGGCTAAGACAAGATAGTTGGTGTAGCATCCCCAACATCCAACTCGACTATGCCACATAACAATTCCGAACTATATACAAAATTAAAACATTTAAACACACAATTTTTTGCGGAACTTTATATATAAAACTTAAAATAGACAAATACATTATGCAAATGCATAGATTCATACAAAATAATAACAAAATACACATGCATCACGCACATGAATAACACATAAAAATAAACACATACATAATAATGCAACATGTAATTTAACACAAAATGTACACTTATCTTGGTAAAAATATCACCAACTGCGTGCAGACCTTTAATGAACCTCCAAGCCTTAGACCACACTGCTCATCACTCTCAACAGTGGGTCACCCCCGAGCTGGGACTAAACTCCACCCGAGTAAATGGATTCCTAAACAGGATGATGTATCTCAAACAAAAAGAAAAATTTAGTCACAGGTGCCAACTCGAACTAACAACCTATAGTCCCTCATTCCCCACATGCCTGTCCCACCCCAGGAAGTGTGCCCCTTATCTTCTCAACAATCCTTTAGCTACCCCACTTCCTTTCTGGGGCTTCAACAACATGCCAGATAGGAAGTCTCAGATCCTTGTAGCTGCAGTTTGACACCTTCGGGAAATCAATTCCCAACAATTCTCTCACCTAGAGATAAATTTCTCACGAGCCTAACATCTCACCTCTTCAATATCCCACGGGCCTGAGAACCCGCTTCTTTAGTCCAAATCCTAATATAACCAGGTACATATACAAGTATGTGTACGGGTATTGATACATGAACAGGTACATATACAAGTATGTGTATGGGTACACATACAACCTGAGTGGGCCTAATGGTTAAGAACATGTGTTTCCTCTTAAGAGGTCACAAGTTCAAATCTAGAGGGGGGTAGGGTATGTATACCTTCGTAGACTTTACTAGTGAAATCTCTGGGCGGAGGGGGGTCCCTTGTCCCACAAACAAGGGGGTCTCATACACCAATTTGGTGTGGCTTGGCCGTGACCTTAAAAATAGATTATTATATTATTATTATGTGTACGAGTACTGATACATGAATAGGTACATGTACAAGTACATAAAGGTAGAAAGGACAACTGCATGAGTGAGTGAATTATGATGGAATGAATGGAGAATGAACTAATTCCAAAATATATGTATGCATGTTCCCAACTTGACACTTGTCATATTGAGAGCTACTTTGGCCCACTTGTCCCCATTCTTATAACTTAGGATAAAATAATTATCCATACTTCATACTTTAAGGAATATTAATATAATACTCCTTTTTGCCTTAAGATCCCTAGCTTATCCCCTTATCCTTTACTTTTAGAACCCCCTTTCCCTAACTAGTGGAGTTTAGTCCCCCATACTCTTTTATCATGGTCGGTCAACATGAAACGATGTATTACATTAATGATAAGATATACACAAAAATAAGCTCACTCGCCTTTAGCATATAGGATCTCTAGCCGAATTCAACACATAAGCCTCATAGATTATAATAATTGGCTCACCAACCTATAAAACACAACATATACACAAAAGGCTCTCTTGCCTAAAAATCATGCACACTTAAGTTTGTTGTGCACGGTATCCTGGAATGTGCACACTTCATCATTTTAGTGTGTAGTACATGTGCGCACTATACCATGGAAGGTGCATGAAAAATGATATCAAACGACTCACAAACTTAAGTACATTTTCATTTACATTTACAATTGGAGTTCGTCTTAGGGTTATTAATTCCCCTCCCCTTATTTATGCACTATCCTGAGTGCAATATATACACATATAGAACCAAAATTTCAAAAATCCTCAAAAATATGTGGGTATTCTGCCCGCATAGCATCTTCATGCTCCCAAGTTGTGTCCTCAGGACTGTACTAGGTCCATTAGACCTTTACAAGCTCTATGGATCGATTCCAGAGCTGTTTGATTTTCTGGTCCAGAATGCATACTAGATGTACTTGGAAAGCGCCTTCTTTCTCCACCTAAATCACATTCCAATCAATAACATGATTAACATCAGGTATATATTTCTTAAGCAATGATACATGAAATGCATTATGAATGGTCATTGATGTAGGAAAGGAAAGCATGTATGCTACAGGCCCAATCCTCTCTAGGATTTCAAACGACCCATAATAGTGAGCTGCCAACTTTGAGCATTTTCCCAACTTTAGGGAACTTCAATTGGCCTTCACTTTCAAGAATACATGGTCCCCCACTTTAAATTCCTTGTGAGTTCTGCCCTTATAAACATAGATTTTCTGCCTGTCTTGGGAAACCTTTAAATTCTGTTTTATTTTCAACATTTTCTCTTCCATTTCCCTGAGTAATTCTGGCCCAACTACTGCTCAATCTGCTAGGTTGTCCCAACTTACCAGTTTTTTGCACCTTCTTCCATAAAGTGCCTCAAATGGGATCATATTTAGAGATGCTTGGTACCCATTGTTATAAGCAAACTCTACTAAGTGTAGGTAGTCTTCCCATTTTTATGGTTTATCCATCACATACATCCTCAACATATCCTCAATCACTTGATTCACCCTCTCTATTTGTCCATCTGATTCTGGATGATAAACTGTGCTAAAATTCAAATTTGTTCCAAATTCATTAAATAATCCCTTCCAAAAATTTGATGTAAATTTTGGATTTATGTCAGACAAAATTGTCTTGGGTATACCATGTAATCAAACAATTTCTCTCATATAAACATCAACAATGTTGGCTTCCTTGTGAGTGAGCTTTACTTGAATAAAATGGGCAACTTTAGTAAGCTTATCCACCACTACCATAATAGAATCATGTTGCTTGTTTGTTCTGGGAAGTTTGGTGATGAAATCCATTGTTACAACTTCCCATTTCCACTTGGAAATGGGTAATGGCTGCAGCAACCCAGCTGGGTGTCTATGCTCAACCTTTACCTTTTGACACTCCAAACATTTGGCAATAAAATCAACAACTTATTTCTTCATTCCTAGCCAATAATATTGTCTCTTGACAACTGCAATAGTTTTCTGATAACATGGGAGCCCATCATAAGGTACATTATGCATTTCTCTCAATATCATATTTTTCATTTCCTGGGAATTTCATACATAGATTCTGTCCCTGTATATGAGAATTTCATCATTTTCTAGCTTATAGTCTTCAATTTTTTGCTGCAAAATACCTTGCTGTAATTTTGTTACTAGTTCCTTGTATTGCAAATCTGATTTTGTAGCCTCCAAGATTCTGTCTTTCAAATATAATTGGTACATGCTAATGGATGTAGCATACAACTCATGCACTCTTCTACTGAGTGCATCAACCACATTGTTCTCTTTCCCTTTAATATGCTTTAAAGCAAAGTCATATTCACTAAGAAATTCTAACCACCTGCTTTGCCTAGAATTTAGAGTTTTCTAATCAAATAATATTTCAAACCATTATGGTATATCCTCAGCTCGAACCTTTTCCCCACGAGGTAGTGCCTCCACTTCCTCAAGGCTTGCACTATGGTTTCCAATTCTAAATCATGATCGACATAGTGCCTTTCATGCTCCTTCAACTTCCTTGATTCATAACATACAACAAACCCATTTTGACTGAGGACTCCACCAAGTCCTTCTTTACATACATTTGTGCATACAATGGAGTCTTCATTTGGATATGCAATCCTTAAAATTGGAGCATTGGTTAATAATTGCTTCAAGTGTTGGAAACTCTTTTCACAATCCAATGTCCACTGAAACTTCACACCCTTCTTTTGCAAGGAAGTGATTGGGTGTGAAATCTTTGAGAATCCTTCAATAAATATCCTATAGTAGCTACAATGCCCATGAATGATCTAACCTCTTTCACATTCTTTGGATCTGACCATCCTCTAATGGCTTCTATCTTCTCAGGATCCACTGCTATCCCTTCCTCTAAAATGATATGTCCCAAATAATGAATTTGCTTTTGATAAAATGAGTACTTTCTCAATTTGGTATACAAATGATGCTCCCTTAATACTTGTAATACCATCCTCAAGTGTTGTTCATGCTCTTCCTCTGATTTAGAATAGATAAGAATTCCATATAAAAATACAATGACAAACTTATCTAAGTATTCTCTAAAAATACCATTCATTAAACACATGAAGACAACTGGTGCATTTGATAACCCAAATGGCACCACTGTGAATTCATAATGACCATACCTTGTTCTAAAAGCAGTCTTGTTGTTGTCTTCTTCTTTAATTCTTACCTGATGATAACTTGACCTGATATCAATCTTAAAGAATATTTTTTCATCTTTCATCTGATCAAAGAGGTCATTGATCCTTGGCAAATGATACTTATTCTTCACAGTTACTTTTTTAAACTACCTAAAGTCAATGTAAAGTCTCAATGTTCCATCCTTTTTCTTCACAAATAAAAATGGGGCACCCCAAAGTGACACACTTGGGCGTATATACCCCTTCTTCAGAAGCTCTTCAAGTTTCATTTGAAATTCCTTCAATTCTGGTGTACTCATCCTGTAGAGAGTCTTGGATACTGGAGTTTCTCTAGGCATCATATTTATGGAGAAATCAATGTCTCTTTTAGGGGGTAATCCTGGTATTTCCTTAAACACATCTTCAAACTCTTTTGGGACTGTATAATCTTTAATATTTGACACCTTATCTTTAGGTGTCTCTTCCATATGTGCTGCAAATATTTGGCACCCTTTTCTGTAACATTTCTTCAACTATAATGTTGAAATTTCTCTGATGGTTACTGCCCTGGAAATTCCCTTTACTGTCCTTAGGTTCCCTTCCTCATCCAAGCAAGTAAATACCTTGTTATTATAGTCTAGGATAACATGATGTTGTTCCAACCAATCCATCCCAATTAGACAGTCATATTAACCCAAAGGAAATATGTTCAAATATGCCTTGGTGTTTAGTCCATTCATGTCCATAGGACATGAATTAAACCTCTCATTAACGTTTCTTTTGGCTACGATAGCCAACTTCACCAACCAAGATTTTCCATGATTGCTTCTTGGAAAATGAAAACTTTCCACCATCTTAGGATCTATATAACTATGACTAGATCCTGAATCAATTAAAATAGCAATGGTTTGGTTGTTGATCATACCTTCCACTCTGATTGCTTGTTGTCCATGGCTGCATAGATCTTTGGTACATTTCTGCCCATGTCCTCCACTGTTTCATCTTACTGCACATTGTGAACAATCCTCACTTTTTCACCTCGGTGAGGACAATCTCTATACATATGATCTCCCTTACAACCCCAACATTGAATAGGTGGCTTCCTTGACCTTTCCCCCCCCATCTTAATCGTTCTAGGTTCTCTAGAAGTTGGTTGTCTCTGAGGACTATTTCTGAAGAATGGTGGCTTAGTCCCCTTCTTCCTATAATCCATCTTGAATTTCTTCTTGTCTTCCCAATATTTTTGGAATGTTGGCCATGATTTTTGTTGATCATATAGGCATTTAACTCGCCTTATGGTCTCCTCCATTGTTTTGGGATCATCATATTGTATCTTGTCACTGATGAATGATGGAAATCCACTCAAATACCTCTGGATATTAACTGTCTCATCCTTGATGAAAGAAACATACTTCATCAGTTCTAAAAACCTTCTTTCATATTCATCTATGGTCATACTCCCAAGCTTGAGTTCAAATAACTCTTTCATTTTCTTGTCATAGTATCTCTTAGTCGAGTATTTATTTTCAAAATACTTCTTGAATTCCCTCCAAGTAACATTTTTCTCTTTAATGTGTTTCACCTGCACAAGCTGATCCTACCACATGGATTCCTTTCCCTTGAGTTGATAGATGGAAATTATTTATTCTACATGAGAAGAATAATTATGCAATTGAAAATACTTTCTCATGCCTAACAACCATGTCTCTACATCTTCATCCTTCTTGTTCTCACCATCAACTGTAGGAGGTTTGATTTTGTTCATTTCTCCTTGTAGCTCATCTACCTCAGACCTCTTATGCTTCCTAACAGAGGATGGACTTGAGTTGATGTGTGCTCTCCTATTGGAATGCCTCGGGGAGTGATGGTGATGTCTGCTAACACTTATTTTTCTTCCATTATCACCAGGAGACCTGTGACTTCCTAATTTGTTTGAGCCACTCTCCTTATCCAATTTATTTTATTTTGTATTCTATTCAAGATCTGCATTAACTTCATGTTGAAGTCCTCCTATTTCTCCTTGCCTTTCATAAGCCTTTCATTATCAACTTTATAGCTTTGGACATCCTTTTGCAAATTTTTAATGGTCTCTACCATATTCATGTTTTCTTCCTTTCCTTCTCCATGTCCATTTGAGTTTGTTCCTTCAGTGCCCATATGGACATCCATTCCTCTGATATCATCTTCCTGACTATAAGCCCCCAGTGTATCTTCCATCCCTCTACACTCTATGTTGATCCTGGTCTGATCTAGTTGTTGTTAAATCTCCAAAATGTGCAGCCAAAAAAACTTTGTCAGGTTAACTGACCATCAATTTCATGAAAAATATGAACCATTATGGTTCAATAATATATCAGACTTCTTTCTTCTAAGTTTTTGAGAAATTGTATATTCAACTCAATTTTCTGGGTGAATACTTATATTCTACTGTCCAAGACCTTTCCAACACCTTCTTCCATGCTCAATTCTGAGTCTTGAGCATAAGTTTATGGTTTTTTGAAGTTAGTTAGGTCTTAAAATTTACCCTCCATTGTTTGTCCTGTAACATCCTCATAAAAGCTCCATTTGATTAATGGTTTACACCTTTAGAAAGATCTCTCCAGGTGTTAGAAAAACAGGATCGCGGAGCAATAAAATAAAACAAATGAAGAAAAAAAACATAGAAGATACACAATACAATAGAGACACAAATATACGTGGTTCACCCAGTGTGGGCTACGTCCACTAGAGAAATTGCCAGGTCCTTCCTTTATTATTATCTAACAAAGGAAGGGATACAACCTACAACACACCCGCTGTAACTTTCTGTTCTTTCTCTCATAGTCTCCTCACTCAGAATGCAATATTCTCCATGATACATAGCCGTAATACATTTCCCTCATAAAAGAGGGTTGCCTTCTAGGGAAAAAAACCCTAGCATAACTTCTACCTTTAGATTTGAGACCTTATAATGAACGGTCCAGATTTACTATGAAATTACAATATACATTTACAAGGCATTTTTTCCTTCGAGGGCTTCAACCTCGAACCCCCGCCAAGGGGATGGACCCCACAGAGGGGATAAATCCCCTCTACACTCCCCCACGTGGAGGAGTGTACATTCTCCTGGGGTGTAAAGACTTCATGGGATATAAACACGGCTTAAAACAAAGACCTCTGAATCAGGAAGATAATCAAGCTCCACAATCAACACTGAGCTCTTTCATTTGAGTTGCAGAGATAAAGTGTACCTTGGCATAATTTGTAGGTACACTCTGTTCTTGGGGTTTTTGAGTAGCTAAAAACGTTGTTTAGGGCCTCAAAAAGGTGCTACAAAAAGATGACCTTAAAACAATATAAAATGTCATAGAAATTCACTGGTTTCATATTGTTTTACACCATCCAAATGACTTCACGTGCACAAATTTCAAAATGTACATCTAGATTTAGCATGCACAACAATACCATAAGGTAACACATGCTCCACACACCTATAACCAATGCAGATCACTTCTCTGTCGTGCCAATATTTGGTGCACACTACTTTTTTGTCGTGCGCCAATATCTACCACACACAATTTTGGTTCATACACTAATACTTGTTGCACACAATTTTTGTGTCACATGCTAATATTCCGTGCGCATTGTACTCTACGCGCCACACCATGCCAAAGTTCAGTATGCACCCAATATGCACCATTACTCTACGTGCACCATTAATTAAACTGCCGCGCGACAAGAATATACCCACATTGCACGTGCACCAACAAAATTCCTCTGTACTCTGCCAATACTGCACACACCACACACGCGTATATTTTTTTTGCGCATTACCACTCTACACTGCACAACGCCAAATTTTAGTGTGTGCAGCCACACACCCTCATTTTCTACACATCACAATCTTTTCACTGTGCATCATGCATTTTTAGTGCGCACACTTGCGCACATTCATTTTTATGCGCATCAATTCCTCGTGAATTCTGCTGCAGAAATTGGGGCTTTTCCATAAATTTTACCCAATTTTCACCGTAGACATTCTGCAACTATGAAATTTGTTCAATTTCATCCTGATAACACCAATTCAACCTCTGCTACAATAAATAACTGATGGTTGACATTCCTGGAATGATTTTTTCCCAAACTCAATTCACAAATTGAGGATTTTAATCAACTAATCTCGCTCCATTTGCCATGGTTTCCCTGTAACTTCAAATTCGACCAATTCTAGGTCTGAATTTGCTAGAACAGATATTAAATTAAGAATATCTCACCACTTGGACAAATTTCTCAATTTTCCCATGAATTTAACAACAAAAATTGGGGTTTTTTCCCAATTCCACGCAATTGCTTCTAATTTTTACCATGGATGCTCTGTAACTTGAAATTTGGACACTTCGAAATCAATTCTCTGTGAAATTTCATTTCAATTCAAATTGCTCTGCCCATCCAGGCTCAGTGTTGAAAACTAGAGCTCTGATACCATATTGTAGCATCCCCAACATCCAACTAGGCTATGCCACATGAAAATTTTGAACTGTATACAAAATTAAAACATATACACACATAAATTCTTGCAGAACTTTATATATAAAACTTAAAACAAACAAATACATTCTGCAAATGCACAAATTCATACATAATAATAATAAAATAAAAATACAACACACACAAGAATAACCCATAAAAATAAACGCATACATAATAATGCATCATGTAATTTAACACAAAATGGACACTTATCTTGGTCAAAATATCACCAATTGCGTGCAAACCTTCCACGAACCTCCCAACCTTAGACCACGTTGTTCATCACTCTCAGCAGTGGGTCACCCCCAAGCTGGTACTAAACTCCACCTGGGTAAAGGGATTCCTAACCAGGATGATGTATCTCAGACAACAGGAAAAAATCCATCACAGGTGCCAACTCAAACTAAAAACATACCATCCCTCATTCCCCACATGCCAGTCCCACCCCAGGAAGTGTGCCCCTTATCTACTCAACAATCCTTTGATGACCCCACTTCCTTTCTAGGGCTTCAACAACAGGCCAGACAAGAAGTCTCAGAGCCCTGTAGCTGTAGTTTGGCACCTTCGGGAAATCAATTCACAACAATTCTCTCATCCAGAGAGAAATTTCTCACATGCCTAACAATCTGCCTCTTCAATATCCCACAAGCATAACAACCCGCTTCTTCAGTCCAACTCCTAAGCTAACTAGGTACATATATAGGTACATATATGGGTACGGATATATGTACAGATACGTGTACAGATACAGGTACAGGAAGGTACGGAGGACAACTGAATGAGTCAGTGAATGATGATGGAATGAATGGAGAATGAACTAAGTCCAAACTATATGTATGCATGTTCCCAACTTGACACTTGTTATGTTGAGAGATACTTTGGCCCGCTTGTCCCCATCCTTAGAACTTAGGATAAAATAATTATCCATACTTCATACTTTAAGGAATATTAATATAATATTCCTTTTTGGCTTAAGCTCCCTAGCTTAGCCCCTTATCCTTAAATTTTATCCCCCCCTTTCCCTAACTAGTGGAGTTCAGTCCCCCATACTCTGTTATCGTGGTCGGTCTACACACAATGATGTATTATATTAATGATAAGACATATACAAAAATAAGCTCACTGGCCTTTAGCATCTAGGCTCTTCGGCCTAATTCAACACATAAGCCTCTTAGCTTATAATAACTAGCTCACTAGCCTATTAAACATAACATATACACAAAAGGATCTCTGGCCTCAAAATCACACACACTTAAGTTTGCTGCGCGAGGTATCCTAGAATGTGCACACTTCATCATTTTAGTGCGCAGTACATGTGCGCATTATACCATGGAAGGTGCCTGCAAAATGATATCAAACAACTCACCAACTTAAGTACATTTGTATTTACATTTACAGTTGGGGTTCGTCCTAGGGATATTATAGTTGGGAATGTTACGTCGGGTTTATAGCCTCAAAACAAATCTCTCAATCCACAAGTATTAAGTGCAAAGGATCAAGGATGGTTTTATGTGTTAAATATGACAGTGTAAAATAAATAAACTTAAACAAAGTTACATGAATGTGTACATAAATTATACAAATGTGTACATGGAGATCAAAGAAAATTTTTGAACCAGATCATTAAAACACATGTGTGAGACTGAAACAATAATCTGATTTTTCATTTATTTCATTCTGAGATAAAAAACCATGTTCTCTCTACAAACCCCTGCGAGGGTAGGGACCAAATTCAAATTTAGAAGTCTTTGATGGGCACCATACAAAAAGACTCTGATAATCAAGAAGAAAACTGAAGCTCATGATCTGGATCGGCTTGCCACAAAATGCTGTCACTTGACTCTGCAAGATATTCTTTATCAGTCATGAAACTCAATTCATGCACAAACAAAAATACATAGACTGCCAAAGATAAATCATACACCTTTAAAACAAGTTGCTGAAATATGTGATTCGGTTTTTGAATACTGCTGCCTTCAATAAGACCCTGCTGTCATCAAGAGGATTAAGCTTTCTAGTAAACTCAGAATGAATGGAAGTTGAAAGTATCTCACTAGTATAGAGCAAACCTTATGGCTATAGTTCTCCTTCTATTCTCCCCTCCTTTGTCTCTTCACTTCATTGAGATTTTATTCCTTCTTAATAAGTTATGGTAGTTCAACTACCTTTCTTTTGTTAAGCCAAATTAATCTTAACTGATTAGTTTTAGATAAATAAATAATAATAATATATAAATAAGGGTCTCAAATAATAACTAAATAGGTGGGACTCCTTGTGACTCCCAATTATTTCCTTTAATAATCATCAAACATGAAATATAAAAATCAATCATTAGATTTCAAATATATCCTCCTTGTAACTCCCATTTTCAAAATTATGAACAAATATTTTAAATATCCACCCAATATAATTTGACCATATCCAAAAAGTATTATATCCATGCTGTCCCAAAAAAGAATGCCTAAAAAATATGCTTGTTGCCCAAAAATTTATCAAAGTAAAAATACGGTCTTCACATATTTATCAAAAAACTTTATCAAAAACCATATTTACTATGAGAGGCATTAGGCCTCTTCTCAATGTTGTTCCCTCTTGATTTTTTTATGGAAGCCTTTGGCTAGTTAGAACCTTGAGGCTGAATTGCGCTGATAACATGAGAAAAATCATCCTTAAGATGGAGGCGAGAGGAGACTAATTTGGCAGATTTCTTGGATGATTCAGAGGGAGTAGCTACCCCTTTTCCGTTGTCCTGTACAGGCTTGGGTACATCAGTTTTTAATCTCTTACTAGCATGAGATGACTGCACTGGTGAGGCAACATGGGAAACTTGGGAATTTGGATTAATCGGTGGTGGAAGTGGTGGTAAAGGAAATGATGCAGTGGGCCAACCGTGGTGGTGAATAGCAGGTTCGTGGAAAATCTCTTGCCAACCATCATTGGTGGGCGGTTCTGGTCACATTGACACATGAGGAGGGACTCACACACCAGAGAAATTTTGATGTTCTTGGAAAGGAGGTCTTTTGGGTTGGGGCTGGAGGATTCCATGGCCTACTAGGTTGAATAACCCAAATTGGAAAAGATGATTCAATTCCTGGGGGTCAACATCAAAATGTATGGAGAATCGAGGTCTTCTATGACCCCTCTACCAATTTTACTTGCCTCTATTACCTCTGCCATTACTGCCTCTACTGAAAAATCTCATCTTAAAGCAATGCTCGAATTAGTTATGAAAAGTCTTGACAATCCATGCATCAACCCTACCTAAATAAAATCAAAGGTTGGCTCTATCATTCTCAATAGAAGCACATGCAATCAATCCATTCATCATAATACTCAAATCAACAATTAATTGCTATTGAACATGGAATGATAGGGTTATTGGGAAGATGAGGGGTTGGTAATTAACAAAAAGTGGTAGAATGGACGGGGACCACCAATGGATAATGTTCAAGCAACATCATAACGATACTTCCATTCCAATTTAAACACCAGTCACTCCCTTCTCCTTTTATTATTTCTTTTGAAATGTCATTTACAATAACATAAAAGGGAATTACAATGAATCTAGGAATATGGTGGGCTTGTAAGGAGTGAAAAATGATATAATGAACAGGAAATGAAATGGATATTGTTCCATTAAATAAAATTTGTTCTTAAAATAACATACCCTTAATTGCCAAAAAAACATTTTAAACTGTAGGAAATATCAAAGTAAAAGACACAACAACTTCCATATCAAACCTAAAGAAAAAATCCAAGACTGTCAAAATCATCCAGTCATTTCTTATGTTTCTTCTTCGAATAACAACACAATTTATACACAAACTATCCATAATTCCAGCTGTCAACGATCATACACATAGTGTTTTAGAGAAGACATGAGGAGGTCGAGAATAAATACATGCCATCGAAATTAACCATTTACATCAACCGATTTCAATTGATACACAATGGATTGGGTTCAAGACCCTTTATTCAATTAGCTGGTCGCTTTTCCTTTTTCTAAAAATCAAATGACTCGAGCCCAAAACAAATATAACCAATTTTAATCCACTGTAGATTTTTTCTTTTTCATTTACACTGTTATTTTCATATGATAGGTTATCAACAAAACCATTCCATTAATTAAAATAGAACACACCCATCGAGCAATGGAGTGCAATATAGGACAACAAATACTCAACATACAAGGCTGGTATCTACTTCCAATATTTTCTATGTGACAGGCCGGGTTCGAAACCATGGTATTCTTTTCCTTTAATCACTATACAATATTTGAAAACGACCAAAAATCCCATAGGTATTCATCCAATGAACCAAACAACAAATATTTCTACTATTGGGTAGACATATAAACATTTCAAAACCCAAGTGTAGTTTACAATAGTCACGACAAGGGAGAACATTGTCTGAACAACCAGGCAGGTGAGAAAACTCGGCAAGTGGGGTTTCTAACATGAAACAAAAAACCTCCAATAACTTTACAACAAGGCTGTACAAAGTCTCTTCCAAGGTGAGCGAGGTAAAACCCAATTCCACATTCATTCAAACTGTGACATGGCATCTCGACAGGGCCACAACTCTCTAGTGAATGGAGCAGGAGGTAATAATAACCACAAAAAGACCTTAGAACCTAACTGTCCCCTTTTTTACTTACCATAAAAAACCCTCCAGGATTATACCACGAGACATGGGTGGAAACAAAATAAATTTTTGATAACTCTATCAACAACAAGGAGAATAATAACTAGCATCCACCCTAGGTGAAACCATAACCACATACTTTCAACATGAAGGATCATTTAAAAAAATTCAAATTTGCAACATTCAAAACACTAACCAATATCATTTGCACAGACATAATACACATCCAACCACCATATCCTTCAGACAACAAGCACTCTGCATATGCATTCTAAGAGCCAACACAAAGATTCTATCGAGAGCAAGGCTAGAATGATGAATGGAAGGGAGAGAGTCACCATACCTTTGAGGAAAGCGCCGAAAAGAACCAAGGAACACCACTATTCTCCAATGGTGGAGCGAAACGGAGGAAAAATAACCAGAGCAACGAAATGTGCAACAAGGTGAGGGTGGTGAGATCGAGGTGGGTAAGAACGACGTGTGTTAAATGCACGCTGCTTCTCCACCTTCCCATTAATTTCCATCAACCATAGCTAGGTTGGAATACATCCAAACTCCATTAAGCGCATTAATCAACCATACAAATCCAACATGCCACTTCCATTCGTCACATTGAAACGAAAAACCTCATATACCATAGTTTTGCACCAACACCATAATACCATATGCCCCATTTTTAATTGTGACAAGTCCATGATTTGCAAGGATTGAATTGACCTTGAACAATTGTACAACCCATAACTATTTCTCACATAACATAACCATTACCATGAACACAATATACAATGAATGTAATATATTATAACCAATGTGAGTGTGAGTCGAAGTCCAAATTTTAACCATATGCCAGAGCAGATGTATAGCAATTATGAGTGACGTGCTTGTCACTTTCTTTCGTCTTTTAAATTTTCAGCCATTATAATCATTGATTGCATGTGAAAATTTGTTCGAATTTCTGTTTTTTTCTCAAACTGAAAATGCTTCATAAAGTTGTCATGAGCGCAATTCAGAGAAGCATTTATTTTTCACCATGATTCAAACAAGGGGGTCCCACGTATCTAGAAAATATTTAGGATATGTATATAAATAATAAGGAATTGCAACCCATTTGCAGGTAGGGGTACTATGTTGCGCTTCTGGGCATCGAAAAACTAGCGACTCCAGAGGGAAATCTGTTTCTAACATATTCAAAACTTAGTATGTCTAGTTTCAAAGTTCGGTAGAAGTAGATGATAGGAAAAATGTTGAAAAAGAATAAATATGAAACAGGGGGGAAAACATGGTTTAAGGGAAATAATGAGACGAGATTTTGGGAATAACTTATGGAAATTGGTACATGTGAGGGGTTTGGTCTTGTATGCATAACATTCGAATAAGAGGCAACATATAATAATTCTTAAATTTTTTAAGGAGAAATCTTCTGGTATGCTCTTTGAATCTCAAGACGAAAGGAAGAAAGGGATAACAGAGATAGGGAAGAAGACAAAATCAACTATCATACAATAATATTGAATGCAAAAGCAATTTCAACAATGTCTGAAAGGAGGACATCGAGACAACTTTGTATAACTTATTTCTTATTGATAAATAATACTTACAGAATGACATTGTTAAGGAAAAACTGATCCAGACTTTATTTCTAATAAATTTGAGAAAAACAAAACAACAAAAATTTAAAAATTTGACAAAACAAAGTAAAAAAGAAACAATAAAACAAAAGACTATATACAAAAGTCATTTTGAATAAGCATTAATTATCAATATGGTTCCACATAATTTTTCAAGTGGGAACCATTAGTGCCGCAAGAGAACAATTTCTCTTCCAAATCCTTTAGAAGGTATGAGTTTGCACCTAGGTAAAAGCGATTTTAAAAGGACCTAGGCATAGTTTCTGGATCTTTTAGTGTCTTCCTCTCTCAGCATGAGCCAACTTTCTCATCAATCTTGAATTCAACAACTTTTGCTTGTCTATTAAAATACTTATTCACAATTTGTTGCCTTCTCTTTATGTTCTCTAAGGAAAATTCTTTTGTTCTTCCAGGGCTAATAATGAATTTATCCTTTGGGGAATGTTGGAAGAATTTAATTCTTTAATATTGTAACATCAGTCATAAGGAGGAAATCTCCAGCTCGGTAGGCAGAATATCCTCTTGACCATATATGAGATGAAAGGGAGTATAGCCTCTACTTGCCTTGGTGGTTGTTCGATCTGCCCAGAGAGCGTAAGTGAGAAGTGTGTGCCACTGGCGAGGTTGATCTTCTATGATCCTCTTTATGATCCTAACCAAATTATTGTTAGTGGACTTGGCTTGCCCATTTCCTTGGGGGTAATAAGCAAATGAAGTGAAAATTTTGACCCCTAATTTAACCAAAAATTGAGTCAACTTTGCATAAATGAAGGTTGGGCCATTGTCCGTAATAATCTCTAACGGAATGTCAAATCTGGAAAATATGTTAGTTTCTAGGAAAGAAATTACTTGCTCATCATGTGTGTGTCTAAGAGGGACAACCTCAATCCACGTAGTAAAATAATCAGTGGCTTTCAAAATGAAGATCCTCCCTGCGAAAGAAGGAGGATTGATAGGACCAATAAAGTCTAGGCCCCATTTAGAAAAAGGGAAATCTGAGAGGACAAGATGTAGGGGCATGGAAAAAAGACGTTCTTTCCCAACAAATTTTTGGAACTTATCGCAAGATCTTGCAAATTTATAGGAATATCGAAATATTGAAGGCCAATAGTAACCATTTCTTATGATTTTAAAGGCAATAACTTTAGCAGAAAAATGACCACCAATGTGAATGATAGAAACTGATGATCCATGAATTTCATGTAATAAAGAATCAACATACCTTCTAAACAAAAAGTCTCCTAAAATGATATACCTAGAAGATTCGAGGCATAGTCTCCTTCTCTGGTGAGGATCCAATTTATCTAGACATTTTTGATGCTGCAAATAATACACCAGATTTTTATACCAAGGTTTCTCAGCTATAGAAATATTTTGATTTTCGATATAGAACAGAGTTGAAAGAGGTTTATCCTGATCATAAAGTTCTTCACTTGGTTCAGGGTGCTGAGCTAAGTGAAGGGATAAGTCTCGTCCCTTGATTGTTTTTGAATTCATGATGGTTAAATCATGCTCCTGAATTTTGGCAAGCCAATGTGCAAGTTTTCCTGAAAGATAAGTTTGTGAGAGAAGAAACTTGACAGCATGTAAAGGGACTCTTATCTGCGTATGTTTGCCTAAAATAAAGTGGAAATTGTTTTCTATAGCCTTAACAAGAGAAAAATCATGTTTTTCAATATAAGAGTACTTGATTTCATCATCTAATAAACTATGGATCATGTATGCTACATGTTTTTCATTGTTTTGGTCATCTCTTTGTAAGAGGATAGCAAAAATTCCTTCCTCGGTGTCATTGGTATATATGATAAAATCTGGTTTCTCCAAAAATGGTGTGGAACTGATTGCTTTATTAATCCTAAGGAAATCATTTTCGACGTCATCTGTCCAAGAAAAAGAACGATCTTGCTTCAAAATATTATGAATTGGTTTAACCATGACAGTAAAATCAAGAACAAACCCATGGACAAAATTGATAATGCCCATGAAATCTTGGAATTATTTCTTGGAGGTGGGAGAAGGAAGGTTTAGAATCACAGTAATTCTTTTGGGATCAATGCTTATTCCTGAATAAAAAACAATATGACCGAGGAGATTTCCCTTTGTGACACCAAAAATATATTTGGAAGGATTTAAAGAAATGCCAAATTTTCTACAACACATGAGAAATTTTCTAAGATGACCAAAATGATCCAACCGGTTCTTTGAATAAGCAATCAAATCATCAAGATAAACTTGGATAATTTTACCGATCAGATCGTCAAAATCTATATGCATAGCTCTTTGAAAGGTGGCACTTGCATTAGACATGAAAAAAGGCATACATTCATAAGAAAATGTTCCCTAGCGTGTAGTAAATGTGGTTTTATATCTATCATTCCTTTTTACTTTGATTTGATTATATCTAGAAAATCCATCAAGTAAGGACATCATTTGTGACCCTGCAACTTGTTGTAAAATCATTTCCATATTAGGGAGAGGAAAATGATCTTTGAGACTCGCTCTGTTCAATGCATGGAAATCGACACATAATCTAATCTGACCAGTAGTCTTCCAAACAGGAACTGGGTTTGAAACCTACTTAGAATACTTAACTGGAAAGATTATACCAACTTTCAATAATTTTTTCAACTCTTTCCTAATTGTAGCTTCAAGCGTCGGGTTAATAGGTCTTTGTTTTTGCCTAACTAGTTTTGCCCATTCCTTGATAGGAATGGAATATTGTATGAGAGTAGGATCAAAACCATGAAGATCCTCGTATGACCAAGAAAAAACATCTTGAAATTCACGAAGTAGTTCTATGAATTTCACCTTTTCTTTGCCAGAACATTGGGCACCTAGTTTAACATTCTTTGGAGATTTGGGTGTCCCAAGGTTCAAGGAAATGGTATCACCCACTTTCCTCTTTGACTCCTCTTCCTTATATGTCTCTTTTTTGCTTACAACACTCGATGAAAATGAACTTTCGAGAGGATTCAAGCCTTTAGGAAGTTTATTGTCTTCAATGGATATGATTTCCTTGGGCTTAAATGGTTCATTTTGTATGAAAGAAAAAAATCCTTCATCACTTAGGAATACCTGCCATGATTCCACGTTATGAGGGATATGGTGATGATATAGAGATTGAAACGTACAATCAGGTCTTTGAGGAAAAAGTTGTCGGGTAGGGGATGTTGCGAACATAGCTAGCCTATCAACCATTGAATTGAGTTCCCTCTTAACACGAGTGATGTTAAATGATAACAAGTTTGAAATGAGAATCCAAACAACTTGGTTATAGCATTTAAGCAACTTATTGCTAGGTGAATAAATATTTTGTACAAGGTTCACAACAAGTTCAGAATCACCAAAGACTGTAAGGTGGCCGCAACCAAGGTTATATGCATTTTTTATTCCTAAAAATAAGGCGTCAAACTCGGTGACGTTGTTCGTGCAAGAAAATTCTAACCTCTAAGAAAAATTATGGATTTTACCTATAGGAGAATATAGAATAATGTTGGATCAGCATGAGCCATCAAAATGCATGTGCCACATGCCATCATCAAAATCAATTGGTTCAAGGATAGTGTCACCCTCTTCCGCAAAGATAGAGTATACTCCCAAATATTCCTTAAGATAATTTATGTTAGGTTGGGGAACACTCTCTATGTATGGTGAAATTCTTCCTTCCCTTAGGAGTATAATGTTATTTCCATTCCTAGGGACAGACAAATGTGTTCCTTCAAGCGAAAGATATCCACCCATTAAGGCTTTCCAGTGTCTTCCTAAAATAAATAATTGAATAATTTTTTATTGACATATCAATTACCTGGATACTGAGGGTTGTTCTTATTTTAGGATGCACGCACAAAACTAAGGTTACATCCTTTATTTCACCTATAGTTGACCATTGTAGACCATTATAAGATATCATGCTTCTAGAATTTTCATTAGTGCATGATAAGCCAAGATCTTCCATGATAATTTTTGACGTTACACTTAGACTAGACCCGCCATCAATTAGGAAACAATGAGCTATTTTATCCATAATTTTTACAGAAATATAAAAGGGGGATTTTTTACAGGGTTCCTAAAATTATTTACACCTATTTTACTTACAGTCGAATCCTCTTCTTTTGACTCTTCAAAAGGGCTGTCTATGGTAGAGACTTTACCTTCCATAAAATTCTTGAGATTCTTTTTTTGTTTAGGGACGACAACCATATCCAAAATAGTAGCATCATCCTTCATATTAGCCAATTGGTTAAGTATGTTGTATTTAGAAGAGGGAAGAGGGGAAATCACTCGATTTTCTGGAGTTTTGATGGCTTATGCACCAACACTTTGCGAAGATGATATTGGGGAGGAAGAAGTATGAGGAGTGTCATATTTTCCTTTGGCAGTGTAATTTTTGTTCCTGGTATTGATTACCATAACATCCTTAGGTTCAACCCAATATAGAACCACGATTGTGGTATTGAGCCTCTTTCCAAAGATATTATCTCTGGAATTTTCTTAACTTTGCAAGTACTTTCTTCATGATTTTGTTCACAGAAGTTACACCAACTGCGAGACATAATGGCCTTTGGATGAAAAATATTTTCATTAGGATTCCTAAAAGGCATTGAGGAAGAAGAAGATGCCTCGGGGGTGGGCGAAGAAACACTTCCCTTTCGTTCGTAGGCTATCATTGTATTGTTCATATCTTGCATGAGTTGTAGGAGGGAAGACATATCTGTTTGCTTGGCCGAGTCCCCTTTAGGGAGACCCATTATTTCGAGTTGTTCTTAATATTCTAGACAAGTATGAAGAGCAGAAACAAGATTGTCAATAGACTTTTCTTTGAGTCTATGACGATAAGAGGCATAGCACATTGTAATAATGCATGAAAGCGGCTTGATTTTGCGGACGGATTAGTTCAGGGATATGATTATATAATTTCGTGAAGTGAAGATTAAAAGACTTAATGGTTTCACCATATTTATAGGCAATGTTGTTGTATTCCCTTAACTACTCAGCTGGACTCTTGGAATGTACATAAGTGAACTTGAACCAATAAACCAACTCTTCCCAAGTGGAAAGAATTTTGGGAGGGAGGTAAAAAAACATCTTCCACAACTTTCCCTTCAAGGGAGTTTACAAATAGACACATGCAAGTGTCATTATCATTGGCCCCTATGTTATGACAAGCATTAGAAAATGTTACTAGGTGTTCATTTGTGGTAATGGTATTATTTCCCGAAAATTTAGGTTAATGTTCCTTAAACTTCGGTAATGGGTGAGTTGTGTTGGCATGTTTACAGGTAGAGTTGCTTGTCATTGATGGCAAGAAAAAAAATGACGATGACATGTTTACATGCAGAGTGTGCTTGTCATTGATGGTAAGAACAACAATGGAAAATAGGAAAGCAAAGAGAACAACAACGACGATGGAAAACAAGAACAATGAACATGAGACCCGCATGAGAAGGTTCAGAGGTAGAAACCTTTGAATACTTAGAAAATATTCTAAGTCAGAAGAAATTGTAAGCTAAGGAGGAGGAGCAATAGTGGCCATCAAATCAGAGTCCAAACAGGAGGAGCGCGTAGAAGAGGAGAATAGATCTCAGTCGTTGGATCTGAGTGGGAAGGACCAACAATCGTTAGATCTAGTGGAGTTGCAAGGAGGATAATCCCAAGAGTAATTCAACAACCTAAAGCTGCGAAGGAATCCTGACCGTCTATTGAGGTAGGACACATGGAGAGAGATCAACATTGCATTGATTCGCAAGTCAGGAAATCAGAGATAAGAGAAGCGAAAAACTCGCGAAGTCCTAGTTCTCGAAGGAGAGATCTGGACCGTTGGATCGAGGACTAACCTGGGCCATTGATCGGACAAGAATTGAAATGTGAATCTTGAAGTACGAAGAGGAGATCTTGGCCATCGGATCTTAGATAATCATGGACCGTTGATCTGGTAAGTAGAGAGCCGGGGTTCGGGTCTTGGAAGAAAGGTGCGAGTTGATGTTTGATGTCGTGAAATGTGAAATCCCAAAATACCGAAGGTGATCACAACTGTTGATCGAGGAAGGATTATGGGTCATTGATCTGACGCAAGCGTGAGTTCGAGAATTGGAAGAAGGGAGGTGAGATAACTTTCGACATCACGAAGAGCATAGTCACGAAACGCGAAGAGGAGATCTCGACCATTGGATCACGGAGAGATATGGACCATTGATCTGGGAAGTTCTCAGAAGTTATGCCTGTGGTCACAACCATGGTCACATCACCAAAGGTTAAGGGAGGAACTAGCACGTCGCTATGCTCCACTTCAGATTTCGTGAGTTGGGAGAATCGAGGCAAATTGCAGCTGAATATATGATGTGCGAAGTCATGAAGAACCCTCTTTATTCCCCCCTGGTCACAACCAAGGTCACATCAGCGAAATATTGAGGAAGGAGCTAGCGTTGCTAGGCTCCACCGCGGAGTTTCGCAAGTTGGGAGAATCGAGGCAACTCACAGTAGATAATATGAAATGCGAAGTCGCAAAGGGTCATTCTGGTTGATGAGTGGTCACCGCTGGTGGTAATGTGAAAGGAAGGGGCTTAGCAAGAAAAGATAGTTCCCACTATGAAGTTTTTCTTAGGAAAGGAAAAGGTGCCAAAGGGATGAGCGCATGGAGGCTCTCTTAGTAACTTCTAGAATGGAGTGATTGTATCTGCCAAAGAATTCAAGGAGCTGCAGGGTGATCAACAGAGGAGCTGAAGAGTATCGAGGTAACTACGAATGGAATGAAGACTCATAATAGAGACGATTGACAGATGGAAAAGCGTTAAAGATTGTAACTGCTAGAGAAGCCAAAGATTCTCAGGATAATGGCCACTGATGAAGAACATAATCAACTTAATCGTCAGAGAGGATGAAGATTTTGGTGTATGATCTAGCAGAGGACTTGGCATGATAAATATACGTAGAACAAAGAAGAGAAGTGGCTTTTATTGAGATTTATTCATGCGGGTAGAAGCATGCTATGCGTAGTAGCTAAAATGCACAGAAGAGGCGTAGCGCATAGAATGGAAATGTTGCACATAGAATAAAGCGTAGAAGAAAGACATAGAAAAAAATGCATATCTGAGAGAGGTAGAGAAAGACGAGGTGCACATGAAGAGACAAAGAAGAAGAACAAAAATCTCAAGAAGATGCGACCAGGAAGACACTGATGCAAGCAGAGTAGAGCAGTGTAGCAGAACAATGATGAGACTGGTAAGCCATTGAAAAACAATGTATCACTGTAATAAGTTTTTGTAACAGAGTTTTTATAATCAGGGTGGTAGGGAGGTGCAAGGGAGGAATGTTGTTCTCAGAGTTTCAAGTGGGTTCTTGAACACAGGGAGTCGTAGCTTCCATCTGGTTGCAGCCAGAAAAACCAGGGTGGTAGGGTGGTGTAAGGGAGAACTATTGTTCTCTGTTATACAGGTTGGTGCTTGTGTGACTGGAAGTTGGTGCTTCCATCCAATTGGCGCTGGAACACTCAGGGAGTTGGTTCTTCCTTATAGTGGGTGCTAGAGAAAGAAGAGAGTTGGTGCTCTCAACAAGTTGTTGCTTGTAAAACAGAGGTGGTAGCCTCAAAAGGAGTTGGTGCTCATAAGAATGATAATGTACAGAAAATAAAGACTACTTATTATATCAAGAAGAAGAGGTTTTTCCCTTTGTGGGTTTCCTCAGGAAATATCT
>ML850362.1:24072-35106 GCA_009831015.1 Picea engelmannii
ATACTTTCAACATGAAGGATCATTTAAAAAAATTCAAATTTGCAACATTCAAAACACTAACCAATATCATTTGCACAGACATAATACACATCCAACCACCATATCCTTCAGACAACAAGCACTCTGCATATGCATTCTAAGAGCCAACACAAAGATTCTATCGAGAGCAAGGCTAGAATGATGAATGGAAGGGAGAGAGTCACCATACCTTTGAGGAAAGCGCCGAAAAGAACCAAGGAACACCACTATTCTCCAATGGTGGAGCGAAACGGAGGAAAAATAACCAGAGCAACGAAATGTGCAACAAGGTGAGGGTGGTGAGATCGAGGTGGGTAAGAACGACGTGTGTTAAATGCACGCTGCTTCTCCACCTTCCCATTAATTTCCATCAACCATAGCTAGGTTGGAATACATCCAAACTCCATTAAGCGCATTAATCAACCATACAAATCCAACATGCCACTTCCATTCGTCACATTGAAACGAAAAACCTCATATACCATAGTTTTGCACCAACACCATAATACCATATGCCCCATTTTTAATTGTGACAAGTCCATGATTTGCAAGGATTGAATTGACCTTGAACAATTGTACAACCCATAACTATTTCTCACATAACATAACCATTACCATGAACACAATATACAATGAATGTAATATATTATAACCAATGTGAGTGTGAGTCGAAGTCCAAATTTTAACCATATGCCAGAGCAGATGTATAGCAATTATGAGTGACGTGCTTGTCACTTTCTTTCGTCTTTTAAATTTTCAGCCATTATAATCATTGATTGCATGTGAAAATTTGTTCGAATTTCTGTTTTTTTCTCAAACTGAAAATGCTTCATAAAGTTGTCATGAGCGCAATTCAGAGAAGCATTTATTTTTCACCATGATTCAAACAAGGGGGTCCCACGTATCTAGAAAATATTTAGGATATGTATATAAATAATAAGGAATTGCAACCCATTTGCAGGTAGGGGTACTATGTTGCGCTTCTGGGCATCGAAAAACTAGCGACTCCAGAGGGAAATCTGTTTCTAACATATTCAAAACTTAGTATGTCTAGTTTCAAAGTTCGGTAGAAGTAGATGATAGGAAAAATGTTGAAAAAGAATAAATATGAAACAGGGGGGAAAACATGGTTTAAGGGAAATAATGAGACGAGATTTTGGGAATAACTTATGGAAATTGGTACATGTGAGGGGTTTGGTCTTGTATGCATAACATTCGAATAAGAGGCAACATATAATAATTCTTAAATTTTTTAAGGAGAAATCTTCTGGTATGCTCTTTGAATCTCAAGACGAAAGGAAGAAAGGGATAACAGAGATAGGGAAGAAGACAAAATCAACTATCATACAATAATATTGAATGCAAAAGCAATTTCAACAATGTCTGAAAGGAGGACATCGAGACAACTTTGTATAACTTATTTCTTATTGATAAATAATACTTACAGAATGACATTGTTAAGGAAAAACTGATCCAGACTTTATTTCTAATAAATTTGAGAAAAACAAAACAACAAAAATTTAAAAATTTGACAAAACAAAGTAAAAAAGAAACAATAAAACAAAAGACTATATACAAAAGTCATTTTGAATAAGCATTAATTATCAATATGGTTCCACATAATTTTTCAAGTGGGAACCATTAGTGCCGCAAGAGAACAATTTCTCTTCCAAATCCTTTAGAAGGTATGAGTTTGCACCTAGGTAAAAGCGATTTTAAAAGGACCTAGGCATAGTTTCTGGATCTTTTAGTGTCTTCCTCTCTCAGCATGAGCCAACTTTCTCATCAATCTTGAATTCAACAACTTTTGCTTGTCTATTAAAATACTTATTCACAATTTGTTGCCTTCTCTTTATGTTCTCTAAGGAAAATTCTTTTGTTCTTCCAGGGCTAATAATGAATTTATCCTTTGGGGAATGTTGGAAGAATTTAATTCTTTAATATTGTAACATCAGTCATAAGGAGGAAATCTCCAGCTCGGTAGGCAGAATATCCTCTTGACCATATATGAGATGAAAGGGAGTATAGCCTCTACTTGCCTTGGTGGTTGTTCGATCTGCCCAGAGAGCGTAAGTGAGAAGTGTGTGCCACTGGCGAGGTTGATCTTCTATGATCCTCTTTATGATCCTAACCAAATTATTGTTAGTGGACTTGGCTTGCCCATTTCCTTGGGGGTAATAAGCAAATGAAGTGAAAATTTTGACCCCTAATTTAACCAAAAATTGAGTCAACTTTGCATAAATGAAGGTTGGGCCATTGTCCGTAATAATCTCTAACGGAATGTCAAATCTGGAAAATATGTTAGTTTCTAGGAAAGAAATTACTTGCTCATCATGTGTGTGTCTAAGAGGGACAACCTCAATCCACGTAGTAAAATAATCAGTGGCTTTCAAAATGAAGATCCTCCCTGCGAAAGAAGGAGGATTGATAGGACCAATAAAGTCTAGGCCCCATTTAGAAAAAGGGAAATCTGAGAGGACAAGATGTAGGGGCATGGAAAAAAGACGTTCTTTCCCAACAAATTTTTGGAACTTATCGCAAGATCTTGCAAATTTATAGGAATATCGAAATATTGAAGGCCAATAGTAACCATTTCTTATGATTTTAAAGGCAATAACTTTAGCAGAAAAATGACCACCAATGTGAATGATAGAAACTGATGATCCATGAATTTCATGTAATAAAGAATCAACATACCTTCTAAACAAAAAGTCTCCTAAAATGATATACCTAGAAGATTCGAGGCATAGTCTCCTTCTCTGGTGAGGATCCAATTTATCTAGACATTTTTGATGCTGCAAATAATACACCAGATTTTTATACCAAGGTTTCTCAGCTATAGAAATATTTTGATTTTCGATATAGAACAGAGTTGAAAGAGGTTTATCCTGATCATAAAGTTCTTCACTTGGTTCAGGGTGCTGAGCTAAGTGAAGGGATAAGTCTCGTCCCTTGATTGTTTTTGAATTCATGATGGTTAAATCATGCTCCTGAATTTTGGCAAGCCAATGTGCAAGTTTTCCTGAAAGATAAGTTTGTGAGAGAAGAAACTTGACAGCATGTAAAGGGACTCTTATCTGCGTATGTTTGCCTAAAATAAAGTGGAAATTGTTTTCTATAGCCTTAACAAGAGAAAAATCATGTTTTTCAATATAAGAGTACTTGATTTCATCATCTAATAAACTATGGATCATGTATGCTACATGTTTTTCATTGTTTTGGTCATCTCTTTGTAAGAGGATAGCAAAAATTCCTTCCTCGGTGTCATTGGTATATATGATAAAATCTGGTTTCTCCAAAAATGGTGTGGAACTGATTGCTTTATTAATCCTAAGGAAATCATTTTCGACGTCATCTGTCCAAGAAAAAGAACGATCTTGCTTCAAAATATTATGAATTGGTTTAACCATGACAGTAAAATCAAGAACAAACCCATGGACAAAATTGATAATGCCCATGAAATCTTGGAATTATTTCTTGGAGGTGGGAGAAGGAAGGTTTAGAATCACAGTAATTCTTTTGGGATCAATGCTTATTCCTGAATAAAAAACAATATGACCGAGGAGATTTCCCTTTGTGACACCAAAAATATATTTGGAAGGATTTAAAGAAATGCCAAATTTTCTACAACACATGAGAAATTTTCTAAGATGACCAAAATGATCCAACCGGTTCTTTGAATAAGCAATCAAATCATCAAGATAAACTTGGATAATTTTACCGATCAGATCGTCAAAATCTATATGCATAGCTCTTTGAAAGGTGGCACTTGCATTAGACATGAAAAAAGGCATACATTCATAAGAAAATGTTCCCTAGCGTGTAGTAAATGTGGTTTTATATCTATCATTCCTTTTTACTTTGATTTGATTATATCTAGAAAATCCATCAAGTAAGGACATCATTTGTGACCCTGCAACTTGTTGTAAAATCATTTCCATATTAGGGAGAGGAAAATGATCTTTGAGACTCGCTCTGTTCAATGCATGGAAATCGACACATAATCTAATCTGACCAGTAGTCTTCCAAACAGGAACTGGGTTTGAAACCTACTTAGAATACTTAACTGGAAAGATTATACCAACTTTCAATAATTTTTTCAACTCTTTCCTAATTGTAGCTTCAAGCGTCGGGTTAATAGGTCTTTGTTTTTGCCTAACTAGTTTTGCCCATTCCTTGATAGGAATGGAATATTGTATGAGAGTAGGATCAAAACCATGAAGATCCTCGTATGACCAAGAAAAAACATCTTGAAATTCACGAAGTAGTTCTATGAATTTCACCTTTTCTTTGCCAGAACATTGGGCACCTAGTTTAACATTCTTTGGAGATTTGGGTGTCCCAAGGTTCAAGGAAATGGTATCACCCACTTTCCTCTTTGACTCCTCTTCCTTATATGTCTCTTTTTTGCTTACAACACTCGATGAAAATGAACTTTCGAGAGGATTCAAGCCTTTAGGAAGTTTATTGTCTTCAATGGATATGATTTCCTTGGGCTTAAATGGTTCATTTTGTATGAAAGAAAAAAATCCTTCATCACTTAGGAATACCTGCCATGATTCCACGTTATGAGGGATATGGTGATGATATAGAGATTGAAACGTACAATCAGGTCTTTGAGGAAAAAGTTGTCGGGTAGGGGATGTTGCGAACATAGCTAGCCTATCAACCATTGAATTGAGTTCCCTCTTAACACGAGTGATGTTAAATGATAACAAGTTTGAAATGAGAATCCAAACAACTTGGTTATAGCATTTAAGCAACTTATTGCTAGGTGAATAAATATTTTGTACAAGGTTCACAACAAGTTCAGAATCACCAAAGACTGTAAGGTGGCCGCAACCAAGGTTATATGCATTTTTTATTCCTAAAAATAAGGCGTCAAACTCGGTGACGTTGTTCGTGCAAGAAAATTCTAACCTCTAAGAAAAATTATGGATTTTACCTATAGGAGAATATAGAATAATGTTGGATCAGCATGAGCCATCAAAATGCATGTGCCACATGCCATCATCAAAATCAATTGGTTCAAGGATAGTGTCACCCTCTTCCGCAAAGATAGAGTATACTCCCAAATATTCCTTAAGATAATTTATGTTAGGTTGGGGAACACTCTCTATGTATGGTGAAATTCTTCCTTCCCTTAGGAGTATAATGTTATTTCCATTCCTAGGGACAGACAAATGTGTTCCTTCAAGCGAAAGATATCCACCCATTAAGGCTTTCCAGTGTCTTCCTAAAATAAATAATTGAATAATTTTTTATTGACATATCAATTACCTGGATACTGAGGGTTGTTCTTATTTTAGGATGCACGCACAAAACTAAGGTTACATCCTTTATTTCACCTATAGTTGACCATTGTAGACCATTATAAGATATCATGCTTCTAGAATTTTCATTAGTGCATGATAAGCCAAGATCTTCCATGATAATTTTTGACGTTACACTTAGACTAGACCCGCCATCAATTAGGAAACAATGAGCTATTTTATCCATAATTTTTACAGAAATATAAAAGGGGGATTTTTTACAGGGTTCCTAAAATTATTTACACCTATTTTACTTACAGTCGAATCCTCTTCTTTTGACTCTTCAAAAGGGCTGTCTATGGTAGAGACTTTACCTTCCATAAAATTCTTGAGATTCTTTTTTTGTTTAGGGACGACAACCATATCCAAAATAGTAGCATCATCCTTCATATTAGCCAATTGGTTAAGTATGTTGTATTTAGAAGAGGGAAGAGGGGAAATCACTCGATTTTCTGGAGTTTTGATGGCTTATGCACCAACACTTTGCGAAGATGATATTGGGGAGGAAGAAGTATGAGGAGTGTCATATTTTCCTTTGGCAGTGTAATTTTTGTTCCTGGTATTGATTACCATAACATCCTTAGGTTCAACCCAATATAGAACCACGATTGTGGTATTGAGCCTCTTTCCAAAGATATTATCTCTGGAATTTTCTTAACTTTGCAAGTACTTTCTTCATGATTTTGTTCACAGAAGTTACACCAACTGCGAGACATAATGGCCTTTGGATGAAAAATATTTTCATTAGGATTCCTAAAAGGCATTGAGGAAGAAGAAGATGCCTCGGGGGTGGGCGAAGAAACACTTCCCTTTCGTTCGTAGGCTATCATTGTATTGTTCATATCTTGCATGAGTTGTAGGAGGGAAGACATATCTGTTTGCTTGGCCGAGTCCCCTTTAGGGAGACCCATTATTTCGAGTTGTTCTTAATATTCTAGACAAGTATGAAGAGCAGAAACAAGATTGTCAATAGACTTTTCTTTGAGTCTATGACGATAAGAGGCATAGCACATTGTAATAATGCATGAAAGCGGCTTGATTTTGCGGACGGATTAGTTCAGGGATATGATTATATAATTTCGTGAAGTGAAGATTAAAAGACTTAATGGTTTCACCATATTTATAGGCAATGTTGTTGTATTCCCTTAACTACTCAGCTGGACTCTTGGAATGTACATAAGTGAACTTGAACCAATAAACCAACTCTTCCCAAGTGGAAAGAATTTTGGGAGGGAGGTAAAAAAACATCTTCCACAACTTTCCCTTCAAGGGAGTTTACAAATAGACACATGCAAGTGTCATTATCATTGGCCCCTATGTTATGACAAGCATTAGAAAATGTTACTAGGTGTTCATTTGTGGTAATGGTATTATTTCCCGAAAATTTAGGTTAATGTTCCTTAAACTTCGGTAATGGGTGAGTTGTGTTGGCATGTTTACAGGTAGAGTTGCTTGTCATTGATGGCAAGAAAAAAAATGACGATGACATGTTTACATGCAGAGTGTGCTTGTCATTGATGGTAAGAACAACAATGGAAAATAGGAAAGCAAAGAGAACAACAACGACGATGGAAAACAAGAACAATGAACATGAGACCCGCATGAGAAGGTTCAGAGGTAGAAACCTTTGAATACTTAGAAAATATTCTAAGTCAGAAGAAATTGTAAGCTAAGGAGGAGGAGCAATAGTGGCCATCAAATCAGAGTCCAAACAGGAGGAGCGCGTAGAAGAGGAGAATAGATCTCAGTCGTTGGATCTGAGTGGGAAGGACCAACAATCGTTAGATCTAGTGGAGTTGCAAGGAGGATAATCCCAAGAGTAATTCAACAACCTAAAGCTGCGAAGGAATCCTGACCGTCTATTGAGGTAGGACACATGGAGAGAGATCAACATTGCATTGATTCGCAAGTCAGGAAATCAGAGATAAGAGAAGCGAAAAACTCGCGAAGTCCTAGTTCTCGAAGGAGAGATCTGGACCGTTGGATCGAGGACTAACCTGGGCCATTGATCGGACAAGAATTGAAATGTGAATCTTGAAGTACGAAGAGGAGATCTTGGCCATCGGATCTTAGATAATCATGGACCGTTGATCTGGTAAGTAGAGAGCCGGGGTTCGGGTCTTGGAAGAAAGGTGCGAGTTGATGTTTGATGTCGTGAAATGTGAAATCCCAAAATACCGAAGGTGATCACAACTGTTGATCGAGGAAGGATTATGGGTCATTGATCTGACGCAAGCGTGAGTTCGAGAATTGGAAGAAGGGAGGTGAGATAACTTTCGACATCACGAAGAGCATAGTCACGAAACGCGAAGAGGAGATCTCGACCATTGGATCACGGAGAGATATGGACCATTGATCTGGGAAGTTCTCAGAAGTTATGCCTGTGGTCACAACCATGGTCACATCACCAAAGGTTAAGGGAGGAACTAGCACGTCGCTATGCTCCACTTCAGATTTCGTGAGTTGGGAGAATCGAGGCAAATTGCAGCTGAATATATGATGTGCGAAGTCATGAAGAACCCTCTTTATTCCCCCCTGGTCACAACCAAGGTCACATCAGCGAAATATTGAGGAAGGAGCTAGCGTTGCTAGGCTCCACCGCGGAGTTTCGCAAGTTGGGAGAATCGAGGCAACTCACAGTAGATAATATGAAATGCGAAGTCGCAAAGGGTCATTCTGGTTGATGAGTGGTCACCGCTGGTGGTAATGTGAAAGGAAGGGGCTTAGCAAGAAAAGATAGTTCCCACTATGAAGTTTTTCTTAGGAAAGGAAAAGGTGCCAAAGGGATGAGCGCATGGAGGCTCTCTTAGTAACTTCTAGAATGGAGTGATTGTATCTGCCAAAGAATTCAAGGAGCTGCAGGGTGATCAACAGAGGAGCTGAAGAGTATCGAGGTAACTACGAATGGAATGAAGACTCATAATAGAGACGATTGACAGATGGAAAAGCGTTAAAGATTGTAACTGCTAGAGAAGCCAAAGATTCTCAGGATAATGGCCACTGATGAAGAACATAATCAACTTAATCGTCAGAGAGGATGAAGATTTTGGTGTATGATCTAGCAGAGGACTTGGCATGATAAATATACGTAGAACAAAGAAGAGAAGTGGCTTTTATTGAGATTTATTCATGCGGGTAGAAGCATGCTATGCGTAGTAGCTAAAATGCACAGAAGAGGCGTAGCGCATAGAATGGAAATGTTGCACATAGAATAAAGCGTAGAAGAAAGACATAGAAAAAAATGCATATCTGAGAGAGGTAGAGAAAGACGAGGTGCACATGAAGAGACAAAGAAGAAGAACAAAAATCTCAAGAAGATGCGACCAGGAAGACACTGATGCAAGCAGAGTAGAGCAGTGTAGCAGAACAATGATGAGACTGGTAAGCCATTGAAAAACAATGTATCACTGTAATAAGTTTTTGTAACAGAGTTTTTATAATCAGGGTGGTAGGGAGGTGCAAGGGAGGAATGTTGTTCTCAGAGTTTCAAGTGGGTTCTTGAACACAGGGAGTCGTAGCTTCCATCTGGTTGCAGCCAGAAAAACCAGGGTGGTAGGGTGGTGTAAGGGAGAACTATTGTTCTCTGTTATACAGGTTGGTGCTTGTGTGACTGGAAGTTGGTGCTTCCATCCAATTGGCGCTGGAACACTCAGGGAGTTGGTTCTTCCTTATAGTGGGTGCTAGAGAAAGAAGAGAGTTGGTGCTCTCAACAAGTTGTTGCTTGTAAAACAGAGGTGGTAGCCTCAAAAGGAGTTGGTGCTCATAAGAATGATAATGTACAGAAAATAAAGACTACTTATTATATCAAGAAGAAGAGGTTTTTCCCTTTGTGGGTTTCCTCAGGAAATATCTTTCTTTGTATATTTCATGTGTGTGATTGATGTTGAATATTCTATTGCTTACTTCCTTGCATTATTGTGATCATCATTGAGTGTTCTGTAAAGATTTTAAAATGGGCATAATTTTTTAAGCACAGTAACAACTGATTCACCCCCCCTCTCAGTTGTTTAACAATTGGTATCAGATCCATTTCCTTTTATATAAGGGTAGATCCTAGAGCTTAAACATGACTAGCCATGAAGGAACTTCAACCAATAAGCTCCCCCTGTTCAATGGAACAAACTTTGCCTTCTGGAAAGTTAGGATGAGAACCTACATAATGGATTTAGGTGCAAATGTCTGGGATGTGGTAGAGACTGGTTATGTAAAGCCGGTTGTGCTAGCTTCTAAGGATGACAAGCTAGAATTTAACTTCAATGCTAAGGCTATGAATGTTATTCTGAGTGGGCTTTTAGAAGCAAAATTTGTAAAAGTTACGCACTTAGAATTTGCCAAAGAAATGTAGGACAAACTCATTAGCAGTTATGAAGGT
This sequence comes from Picea engelmannii, assembly GCA_009831015.1. Classification (NCBI taxonomy): domain Eukaryota; kingdom Viridiplantae; phylum Streptophyta; class Pinopsida; order Pinales; family Pinaceae; genus Picea; species Picea engelmannii. The sequence goes on from ML850362.1 coordinate 33,775, forward strand.
AATGAGAAGGTAAAGGAAGCCAAGTTTCAAACCTACAGAGTACAATTTTAACAACTAAATATAAAAGAGGATGAAACTATTGGGAAGTAATTTTTGAGAGTTGAAGAACTAGTAAATGCAATGAAAGGACTTGGTGAAAAAATTGAGGAAGCCTGTTTAGTTCATAAAATTTTGAGATCTCTGCCAGATAGGTTCAACCCAAAGGTCTCTTCTATAGAAGAACTTAATGATCTAAAATCTTTTCCTTTTGATCAACTTCTAGGAACCTTTACTGCATATGAAATGAGGATAGTTAAATATAACCCCACCTCTAGAGAATCATCATTTAAAGAAGATAAGAATGAGGATTCTGAGCTTGATGAAATTGAAGCAAAATTTGTGAGAAGACTAAAGAAAGGATCATGAAGGTGTTAGCGTTAGAAGTCACTCCTGGATTGCTTACAGGAGCAGAGCCCAACGCCCATCAGTTTTATGCCACGATTTGTTTATGAAGGGTGATCAAATGGAGACAACGACTCTAGGAGGTATCACTCTAACTCGGGGACTGCGTCTGGTTCATAAGGACAGAGGAGGTCTGGAATCCTAACTTCATCCAGTGGGTTGATTTAAACATGAATAGGTGGAAGACTTAGGAGAAAGTGGACAAACAGCTCTGGGCATCAGGCTTGCAGCAGTTTGCAGAGGAAAAACTCTGAAAACAGGATCCTCCTGGTTCAGGGCTTCAAGAAGCTGAAAGAGGACTTGAATGGATCCTCCAATTCCAAGTCATTCAGCGCTAAGAGAATTACAGGGACTTATTAGAGGCTCCGTAACTATTACAGTGATCCATTACAACATCATCCTATAATAGTTACAGCTCGACTAGATCCTCCAATTCCGAGCTGCTCTAATACAATGTAAACAAAGATATGATAGAAACTGGCATTCATAAGGAAAGAAGTCTCCAAAGCTCATACATAACCAGAACAACAATGCTTCATTAAAATTTTACAACCAGGGAGCTCTTCTCAACCATCAATGCTTACCAAAGTGGCCAAAATGCCCACATATACTTGGAACAAAACACTGGAAGCTAAATCGAGGCATTGTATTGAAGACATTACGGCTTCACATTTACTGCGCCTACAATCTCTAGACGTTCGTGAGCTTCATTCAGACGCAATCGTGTTCCAGAGGGCTTGTGACTGAGTTGACCAGCTTGCATCCATTCCTTGGCTTTCCATTTATGGAGGAAACGATGTCCAACTACCCTCAGCTGTTGCAATAACTGTTTCATTGGAATTGGGGAAGGACCTAGCCGATTCTGTGCCTACAGGTCATGGAAACCTTCAT